>RJWH01003139.1:0-32500 GCA_004363575.1 Solenodon paradoxus | reverse complement strand
AGTGGGACAGGAATTTCCAGTCAGAAATATCATGGTGGGGATAGGGTGGGGGGCAGTTCCTGAAAGGTGAAAAGTTTTATAGATAAATCATGCATATTTATTTTATGAATGGGAATTGTAAATTGTAGAATCTCAGCTCCATTTGCCAGGCCAATTTTTGAGAAAATTTGTGGTTTTCTCTTTCCTAGTAGTCTCCTCCACCACATGGAGCCAGGAAATGATACACACATTTCAGGATTTCTTCTCCTGGGATTATTTAAGGAGCCAGAACTGCAAACCCTCATATTTGTGGTGTTCCTGTCCATGTACCTGATCACCGTGTTTGGGAACCTGCTCATCATCCTGGCCTTCATCTCAGACCCCCACCTCCACACGCCCATGTACTTCTTCCTCTCCAACCTGTCCTTTGTAGACATCTGTTTCACCTCCACCACCGTCCCTAAGATGTTACACAACATCCAGACACAGAGCAAAGCCATCACCTATGAAGGCTGCATCACCCAGATATTCTTTTTCCTACTCTTTGCTGGACTGGACAATTTTCTCCTGGCTGTGATGGCCTATGACCGCTTGGTGGCCATCTGTCACCCCCTGCACTACGCAGTCATCATGAAGCCCTGGTATTGTGGCCTCCTGGTTCTGGTGTCCTGGACCATAAGTGCCCTGAATTCCTTGTTGCAAAGCTTAATGGTGCTGTGGCTGTCCTTCTCCACAGACTTGGAAATTCCCCATTTTTTCTGTGAAATCAAGCAGGTGGTCCAACTTGCCTGTTCTGACAGCTTTATCAATGATGTAGTGATGTTTTTAGCCTCTGGTTTGCTGGGTGGTGTGTCTCTCACTGGCATTCTTTACTCGTACATTAAGATAGTTTCCTCCATATGTGGAATGTCATCTGCTAAGGGGAGATATAAAGCGTTTTCCACCTGTGCGTGTCACCTCTCGGTGGTCTCCTTATTTTATTGCACTGTCCTAGGAGTGTACCTCAGCTCAGCTGGTGCCCACAGTTCACACTCAAGTCCGATAGCCTCAGTGATGTACACGGTGGTCACACCGATGCTGAACCCCTTCATCTACAGTCTGAGGAACAAAGACATTAAAAGGGCTCTGAAAAGAATCATTGGAATGACAGCTACCTAAGGGTCAATTTTCTTGGGACTGAAGAAATGCTCATGATAGTAGAATCTCACAACCAGAAACTGCTGTTCTTGGATGAGATTATCTTGCTTCTCTTATATCCTGGACTTTCCTTGTTTTTGAATAAAACTTCGCTATTCAATTTGTCTTTTTTTTTTTTAAAGAAGGTTACAGGCAGGAATGGTAGTGAAGAGTCAGGCAGAAAGAGAGAGGAGGAGGAAGCATTTTTATTTTATTTTTATTTAGTTGTTCACATTGGTTGTTCTGCCTGGACCTGAGAAGCAAACCTGGATCCTTGAGATGCATGTGAACTGTGTTTCTCAGGAGGTGACTGATCTAACTGCTACCTCAACAGGGCATGCCTACTGTGGATTTTTTAAGAGAGATTGAATATCATGGGTGGGGACAGTTTCGGTGGTTGTAGAGCTGTGTCATATAGCTGGGAAAAATGCTACTTTAACATGAATGTCTATGATATGGATGCTTTGGAAACCAAAAGCACAATGTCATAGTTTGCCCTGGTGAAGTAGTGGCTAGGTCAGCTGAAGGAGCACAATCCACATACAACCCAAGGACCTGGGTTCACACCCAGGTGGGGAGGGGGGCACAACCAATGTAAACAACGAAATCAAAATGCTGCTTCCTCTTTTCTCTTCCTGTTAACAGGCCTAGCTACCTCCATTCCTGCCTGCACCTTTTCTTAAAAAACAAAACAAAACAAAACAAAAAAACACCAAAAACTTAAATGTCAAAGATGCTTTCCTGGTTTTATTCAGGGAGCTCTCCAGAATACCTAGCACCATCACTGGCAAAACTTGTTTTACAAATATATGACAAAATTGAAAAAGTAGACCAAATATGAACTACGCGTCGCAGATAAGGAATCAAAACTTAAAAATCATTCTTTTTGTTATTGTGAAATGTACTTTAAAAAAACCTTGATATATGTTTTAGTTGGAGGTGCCTTTATTTATATATTGTCAGTTAAAAATTAGCATTCTATTAATCATTCTATAGGTTTAAGGTATGCATAGTTATAAGCCAACATCTGTATATACTGCCTTAAGTTCACCACTAACAGTCCCAGTCTTTTACCATATAATTGTCCCCTTTTATTCAGTTTGGCTACAACCCTTCCCACTTTCCTTCTGGTAACCAGTAATCTGGTCTTAAAGACTAGATATCTGTTTTTGTTTTATTTGATTCATTTTTTATTTCTCTATATAGTGCAAGTGAATGCAATCACGTGGTGTTTGTCTTTCTCCAGCTGACTGATTTAATTAAGCATAATGCCCTCTAGATCCATCCATATTGTTGCAAGTGACAGGGTTCATCTTTTTTTTTTAATATAGCTATGTAGGAGTCCATTGTGTGTTTGCACATGTCATTTTTTATCCATTCTCCAGTTGTTTGGCATGTAGATAGTTTCCAGCACTTGACTATTGTAAATGATGCTGCAGTAAACATGGATGTGTATATAGCTCTTCAGATTAGTAATTTTATGATTTTCAGGTAAATATCCAGAAGTAGGATAACTGTACATATAGAATTTCTATTATAAAAATTTGAGGCATCTCTATACTGTTTTGCATAATGACTGGACCAACATTCCTGATAACAGTATATAAGGATTGCTTCTCTCCACATCCACACCAAAACTTGTTTCTAGTCCTTTGAATAATAGCTATTCTCATAGGTGTGAAGTGATAGCTCATTGTTTTTATTTGAATTTCTCTAATAATAGATGTGGAACAACTTTTCATGTGCCTATTGGCCATCTGTATGTCTACTTTGTAGAAATGTCTATTCAGATTCTCTATTTTTTAATTGTTTGTTGTTTTCTTTTTGTATGTGAGTTGTATGTGTTCTTTATATACAACCTCTTGTTGGATGTGTAATGTAAAGATATCTTCTCTCATTCATAGAATGTCTTTTCAGTCTGATGAGTTTCTTTTCATGCGCAGAAATTTTTTAGTTTAATGCAGTTCAGTTTGTTTTTATTTTTCTTTTCCCTTGCTATTTCTAAGGCCATTGTCAAGTAGTATATTGTCTATGTTTTCTTCTATGTGTTTTATGGTTCTAGCACTTACAATGAAGTCATTTATCCTTAAATTAATTTTTGTATGAGGTATTAGTAATCTAGTTTCATTCTGTTCCATGTAGCTGCCCAATTTTTTCAGCATCATTCACTGAAGAGACTATCCTGGTTCCATTGTAAGTTCATGGCTACCATGTCATAAATCAGTTGTATATATATGTATGATTTATTTCTGGCCCCTCAACTTTGTGCCATTGATCTATGTACCAATTTTTATTCCAATATTATTATTGCCATGTAGTATAGTTTAATGTCAGGAAGTGTGATATCTCCATTTTTGTTCTTTTTTTTCTCAATTGTTTTTGCAACTTGGAGTCTTCGGTAAAATTTTTAAAAAAGGAACCTGGAGTCAGATAAAAATAAAGACACAATCTACCATAACTTATGGGGTACAGCAAAAGCAGTACTAAGACGAAAGTTTATAACAATACACACCTACAACAGGAAACAAGAAGAATCACAAATTTAAAAACCTAAGCCCACACCTAAAGTAACTAGAAAAGAAAAAGAAAAACAAAATAAACTAGGAGGAATAAAATAATAAAAATAAAGCAGAAATCAATGAAATAGAGACCAAAAAAATTAGTAAAACAAATAATTGATTCCTTGACAAGGTAAAATAAACAAACCATTTGCCAGAATCACAAAGAAAAGAGAATACCATAAATAAAATCAGAAATGAAAGCAAAGTTATAGGAGATACTAAAGAAATACAAAGAATTATAAGATAGTGGTACTACCCACATATACACTGCAAAACTAAATCATGAAGAAATAGAAAATCTGAACAAATAATGAGTAAGAAATCTCAAACAGTGATCAAAAGCCTCCTTTCTCAAAAATAAAAGCCAGGATCAAGTGATATCACTAGTAAATTCCACCAGAATTTCAAAGAAGAATTAGTGCCAATCCTCAAACTCTTCAAAAATATTGAAAGGAAGGTAAAATTTCCATATATTACAAAGTCAACATTACCCTGATTCCAATATCAGAAAAGGACATCACACAAAAAACTATAGACCAACACACCCTGGCAGAGTTATGATTAGGTCAGCTGTCTTTAGATGAGTACAGTTTGTGCACAACCAGGGACCCAAGTTTGCATCCTTGGTCTAGGGAGAACAAGCACTGTGAACAACTACATAAAAAGGAAATAGAATGTTACTTCTTCCTTTTTCTTCCTGCCTGCCTGCCTGCCTGCCTGCCTACTTGGCTTCATTGTGGACCTTTACTTAAAAACAAAATAAAACTATAGACCAATATCTCTGATGAACATAGATACAAAAATCCTCAACTAGCACCATGACTGAATAGGACTTACCCATGGATGCAAGGATTGTTCAAAATATGCAAATAAGGGTAGGGGGAGACCAAGATGGTAACAGGGGATATTACCTGCTTTTTTCTAAGAGAAACAATGGTCAGTTCTTCACCAAAAAGTGTTCAGAAAGAGAATCCCACAGCATGGGGGTGAGGCTGAGGCACTCCAACACATCAGTGTCAACAGGCTCCACATTTTAAAGGACATAGGAGATCAACTCATCAGTGGATCAAAGGTGAATGGGAAAAGGACCTGGAGAATGCCACATTTGCTGTCTTGGATGGAGATAACATGGCTGCTGGCCCATCACAGGCCCTTGGAATGGGAAGAAAAGATTGTGTGGCAGCAGAAATGCTTGGTTTGTGTGAACCCCACAGAAGAAGGGTTGAAGATGAACAATGGTCTCTGCACTGGGCAAGGGGTGTGGGGGTCCCCAGCAAGCAGAACAACAAAGAAAGTCCTCAGATTGTACTTTCCCTCAGCCAACCCTCAGGATCCTACTTGTATAATAAAGTACTAACACAGCACAGTGGGTTTTCTACCAAGAATCAGAAATAGGACCCTTGAGAGGAGGATTGACTGTAGTACCACCCACATAAATTAGCCTCCCTCCAACCCATAATAACATCCACCATCCCAGCTAGTACACACCTCCTTCAGATGGCAGCCATCTTCCACCGATTGACTTAGCAAGTGTTACTTATTGGGGCAGACTACAAGGGTCAATCATAACAAAATAAAGCCATAGTGCCACCTACTGGTAAAACAAGAGACAAGCAACTCAGTTCCAAGTTACAAATGAGAAAAAAAATTATTCAAGATCATGTAAGACTTCAAGACAATATGTCATCACAAGGAGACAATGACACTCCTCAGAAACCAATTTTAAATACAAGGAAGGTTTTATATTTTTGATAAAGAATTCAAAGCAGCAATCAGAGATACAAGAAATTTCAGAAAAAATCAAAGAATTACTAGAGGTCTGTGCTCTGAAAACTACAAGACATTGTTAAAGGTCTTAGAAGTCACAAAGAAATGGAAAGCTATTTCATGCTCATGGATTGGCAGAATTGAGTCTCCAAATGGCTATATTAGCTAAAGCAATGTATAGATTTAACAAAATTCTAAAGACATTCTTTACAGAAATAAAATAAAATATGCAAAATATAAGGAAACAAAATTAATGAACTAACAAAACAAAATTATCTTAGATGCTTAAACCAACACTGTGATTGCCAGATGGGAAAGGGAAAAGGGGAGAAAACATGGGACAGAGAGAATAAAATAATAAAATGGTGATGGACATTAGAACTCCGGTGGTGTGTGTGGTGTGATATGGACATTGACTGAAGTGTGCATCTATTTCCCTAAATCTCATGAAGTATTTTCAACAAAGGAAACATTAATAAAAAGAAGGAAAAATAAAATCATGAAGTCTTTTCTTTCTTCAAGGAAAGGTGCAGTCAGGAATGAAGGCAAGTAGGCTGGCAGGAAGATAGAAAAGGAAGAAGAGCTTTTATTTATTTAGTTGTTCATCTTAGTTTTTATCCCTTCAACCATAAGTTTTCTAGCTCATACCCACACTTCTGTTAACCACAGTCTTGATTTCAGAGTCTAAGCTAATTTTTTGTGTGTTTTGCTAATTCATTTATTTCTTTACATTCCACATATGAGTAAAATCATCAGGTAATTTTATTTTTCTTTCTGGCTTATTTTGCTTTACATATTCACCACAAGTTTCATCCAAGTTGCTGCAAAATTTAATATTTCATTTTTAAATAGTCAAATACAATTCAATTGAGAATATATGCTAGATAATTTTTATCAATTCATCCATCAGGGGCATTTAGGTTGAATCCATGTTTTGACTATTAAGAATTGTATGCAGGGATGCAGATATATTTTCTGATTATTGTTTTATAATTTTCCAGACACCTACCTAGAAGTGGAATTGCTAGATAAATAGTAGTTATGTTTTTATTTTTTGAAAAATTTCCACACTTCCTTCATAAAGGCTGTATGATACAGTAGAGTTGTCAGTACAGTGTACAAGAGTTTATTTTTCTCCAGACCCTCACCAACACTTGATGTTCTGTCTTTTTGATATAGACCATTCTCATAAGTGTGAGATGATATCTCATTGTGATTTGATTAGTAGTTTCCTAATAGTAAGTGATGTTGAACACTTTTTCCATGTACCTGTTAGCCATCTATATGTTTTCTTTTGAGGAGTGGCTTGTTTTTAAGTCTTCTGCTGTTTTTATAATTGGGTTGCTCATTTTGTTGTTGCTTAAGATGTCTGAGCTCATTTTATATTTTGGAGATAAACCAAAATCTGATGTAAGAGGTGCAAATATCTTCACTTAGTCAGTAGGCTGCCCTTTTGTTTTTGTGATTGTTTCTTTTGCTATTCAGAATCTTTGTAGTTTAATTGTATTCCCATTTATTTATTTTTTATTTTTTTATAATTTGATTGGTTTCAAGTCCTTCAAATATCTCTAAAGTTGATGTCATGGAGTTCATCAACTGTATTTTCTTCTATGTATTTTAGTTTTGTGTCTTACAGTCAAGTCTTTAATCCACCTTGAATTAAATTTTGTATATGGTGTCAAAGAGTGATTTAGTTCATTTTTTTTTTTGCAGATGGCTATCTAATTTTCTCAGTACTATTTGTTGAAAAGACTTTTCTCTTTTCATTATAAACTCTTGACTTGTTTATTAGATTAACTGCCACTGATATGTGGTTTTATTCTGGGTTCTCAATTTTTTAAAAGGAAAGGTGCAGATAAGATTGAAGGTGAGCAGGCAAGTGGTCAGGAAGAGAGGAGGAAGCAGCATTTTATCTATTTTTATTTAGTTGTGTATCTAGGTTGTTCTCCCTGGCTGGGGATATGAACCCTGGTTCTTGGGATGTAGCTGGATTTCACTTCGGCTGGAGATAGTTGACCAAACCACTACTCCACTAGGGTACAACAGAGAAGCATTTAGTTGTTCATCTTGGTTGTTTTCACAGTTCCTGGGTCTTAAAGTGAGGATCTTGGGGTATTTGTGAACTGTGATTCAGTGAACTAAACCACTAGACAATCAGGGGACACCTGTGTCCATTGGTCTGTCTGTCTGTTTTTATTTCAATACTATACTGTTTTGGTGATAAACAATCTGCAATACATTCTGAAGTGGGAGAGTGTGATTTCTCAACTTTTCTTCTTTTTTCTAAGAATAATGTGGACTATGTGAAGTCTTCTGTGATATCACAAAAACTTTAGTATCATTTCTTTTGTAGCCTTAAACAGTCACTGAAATTTTGACAGAAATTACATTGAATCTACATATTTCTTTGGTACAGTGGTCACTTTAACCGTGCTAAATCTTCCAGTTCATAAGCCCAGACTATCTTTCCATTTCTTTCAGTCTTTTAAAAATTTCTTTTAATGAAATTTCAGTGTACAGCTTTCTCACTTTCTTTGTTAAACATATTCTGTTATTTAATCCTTTTGATGCGATTGTGAATGAAATTTCTTCTTTATTTTCTCATACTTTGAGCTCCCTGCTTATGCAAATATTACAGATTTTTCTATATTGATTTTAATTCTTCCAATTTACTGTATTAATCTGTTGTTCCTAGTAGGTTTTTAGTGGAGTCTTTAGGGTTTTCTAAGTAATATTGTATACTCTACAAATAGTGATTATTTTACTTCTTTCATAAATGGATTCCTTTAATGTCTTTTTCTTGCCTAATTGCTCTCTTCTATAATGAACAGTAATTGTAAGAATGGGTATTCTTGTCTTGGTCCAGATGTTAGGGGATGGATTTTCAGTTTTCTATCTTTGAATATGATGCTAGTTGTAGGTTTGTTGTAGAGAGTATTTATTATGCTGAGGTCATTCCTCTTATTCCAATTTTAGTGAGTTTTCATCATGAATGGTGTTGAATCATGTCAAATATTTCTTCTGTGTCTATATGGTCATATGATTTTTTCGTTTTTTCTTTGTTGATGTTATGTATTAAATTTATTGGTTTGTGTATGTTGAACCTTCCTTGCAATCTTGGAATAAATCTCACTTCATGATGTATGATTCTTTTAATATGCTAATAAGTTCATTTTGCAATGTTTTGTTGAGGATATTTGCTTCTATGTTCATCACTTGTAAAAAAAATTTATTTAGAAGCATTTTCTCCCATTCAATTTTGCGAGAGTATGAGAAAGATAAGCATTATATCTTCTTTGAAAGTTACATAGAATTTAGTAGCAAAACCATCTGGACCTGGGGTTTTTTGTTTTTGCTTTTTTGAGATGTATCTCGTTTCAATTTCTATTCTTGCAATTGGTTTGTTCACGTTATCTATTTCTTCTTGATTCATTCTTGGAAGTTGTATGACTCTAAGATTCTGTCTGTCAGTCTGTTCAAGATTTCTTTAAGATTGATAAATCTGTTCTCAAATAGATGATCAGAGTAGTCTCTTATGATACTTTATATTCCTGTTGTGTCTGCTGTAAATACCTTTAATTTCTGATTATTTTTATTAGTGTTTTATCCCTTTTTTCTTAGTCTAGCTAAAGGTATATAAATTATCTATCTTTTCAAGGAAGCAGATCTTTATTTAATTGATCTTTTGAATGGACTTTTGTTTTCATTCCATCCTTTTTTTCGATATTTCCTTTCTTCAAATGAATTTTAATTTCAAATGTTCTTCTCTTTTCTAGTTCTCTCAGATGTAATGAATTTGATGCTTTTCTTGAGGGTTTCCATACTATGGTGGCTATGAATTTCTTTCTTATAATTGCTTTTGCTGCATCTCATATACTCTGATATTTTGTCTCTTCATTTTCATTTGTTTCTAGGTAATTTAGTATTTCATGTTTGATTTCCTTTTTGACTCAGGAATTATTCAGAAGCATTTTTTAGTTTCCACATATTTGATATTCTTCTAGTTTTCTTTTCCTTGTTGATTTCTAACTTCATGTTAGTATGATCAGAGAAGACTTTTCAATAATTTTGCTCTTCTTATATTTGATGAGATTTTCTGTATCCTTGAAAGTATTCTATGTGCACTTTAGAAGACTGTAGAGTCCTTTTTTTAAGAGTGGAACAATGTGTATATGTCTGTTAAATCAACCTGATTCTGATTATACCACCTTTTTAAGGCCACATTTTTATTTTTGTTCTTGTTAATTTTCTCTGTGGATAGCCAATCCATTGACATAAGTAGAGTACTGGAGTCCCCTTTATTATTCGGCATCTGTAAATAAATCTCTTTCAATATGTTAGCACTTGTTTTTTATGCTTAGGTGTATAAATATTAATGACAGTTGTATCTTCTTGATGGATTGATACCTCAACCATTATAGTGTCCATATCTGTCTCCTATCATTTTTGCAACTTAAAGTCTAATTTGTATATTAGTACTGCAGTTACTGCTCTCCTTCCTGTACCATTTCTTTGAAATTCCTTTCTATACCCTTCTACTATGAGTCTATGTTTTTATTTGGATCTAATATGGGTTATTATTTGTACACATGCTATAGATGGGTTCTGTTATTTTAATTCATCTAGCCACTCTGTATTTGAATTGATGAGATTAACCCATTTATATTTACGGTGATTATTGATGCATGGTTTTTGTTATTGCCATTTATCTTTTGTTTTCTGGTTACTTTATGCTATGTTTTTTCCTTATGTGTTTCTACTGGCCCATTTCATTTAGATGTTTTTCCACAGTAGGTCTCTGTTTCTTCATTTCCTCTGTTATGTAACTCTTCTCCAATTTAAGATTTGGTGATTACCTGAGAATTTAATTCAACTTCACAAATCTAAGGTAGTCTGCTCTAAGCTAACATTGAATTACCATATTTTCCTATACAAATTCTGTTTTTCATTCTCCCTTTAATGTTTTCTTCTCTCCTACTCCAAGATAATTCTTGCTGTCTCCTACAGTGTTGTTTGTGCTTCTAATCATACATTTTTCCAAGATTTTGTGGTCCTTTATTTTTTCTTTCCATGTTGAAAACTTCTTTCAAGACTCCTTGAAATTTAAGTCAGGCCATGGTAAAGTCCATTTAACTTTTGTTTATCTTGTAAAAGCTTTATTTCTCCATCATATTTTTTAAAGGAAAGGTACAGGTAGGAATGAGGATGAATAGGCAGACAGGCAGGTAGAGAGGGGAGGAAGAATCACTTAATTTTATTTAGTTGTTCATCTTGATTGTCCCCTCCCACCCTCACCCTGGGTCTTGAACTGGGTCCTTGGTATGTGTGTGACCTATGCCAGTCAGAGACAGAGGACCTAACTGCTGCTCCACCGGGGTACACCTCTCTATCATGCTTTAATGGTAATATGTGGGGTTGAGTATTCTTAATTGACAATTTGGTCATTTAGTATTTTGAATATATCATACAACTCTTTCCTGGCTCGTAGACTTCCTGCTGAGAAATCTGATATTAGATTTATGAGGGTTCCTGTGTAGATGTTACTCTTTTTTCTCATGGCCTTTATTAATTATCTTTATTGTTGACTATAATTTTATAATGATGCATCTTTGTGTAAGCCTTTTTGCATTTAGAAGTTTGGGTTCTTTATTAGCTTCTTGGACTTCTGCTGGGGGCAGAAAACAGAGCAAGGTCAGAGTTGGAGCTGGCAGAACGTCAAGGACACCAGACCCAGAGCATCAGGCGAAGGCTGCTGTGTGAAAACACTGGGACGGTGTAACTGTGACTGTTCACCCACCAAAATAAGATATATTTTGTTAGAGATCAAAGGCTGTATAAGCAAACCAATGTAACTATAAATTTGCTTACATAAGCTGCTTGAAGCAACGCTGTGTATTAACCCAATAAATAAGTAGAGACCCGGATGGTCAGGGCCTTCAGTGAAAGAGAGAGAGATTGTTGGCCTCCTTATTCCCACCTTTTCTAACCTCTCACCTCTCTCTTGAGTTTCTTAATCTCCTGCACATTCCTTTCCTTGTCAGCCCTGCTCCCAGGATCGAGCCTGGCAATTGGCGCCCAATATAGGGCACTGGCAAAACAGGCAGAATCCCGGCAGATTTCTATGATCATTGTTATTTTAGGTCTGGAAATTTCTCAGCTATTACATCTTTAAATAAGCCCTCTGTTCCCTTCTCCCTTGCTTCACCTTCCAGGATATCCACTATCCCTGTGTTTGCTATTCTGATGGAATCTGATATGATATAAATTTTTTCTCATAGGAATTTTTTTTTGTTGTTTTCTTGAATCTTGTTTTGCTCTCATCTTCTAGGAGAGTAATTTCTGTGTTTTTAATCTTCAATATCTGAAATACTTGCTTTTTCAAGATTGAGTTTATTTGTGGAACTATCTATCCATGACAATCTTCAATTCACTTACTGTATTTGTCATATCCAGAATGTCTATTTGCACTTTCATTATAGTTTCAATTTCCTTCATTAAAAATTCCTTATGGGGAATGGGGTGGGTGGGGGCAAATGGTGGTGGAGCCTACTGGACAATGGTGAAGAACACTTGGTGATTTGGTGGAGGGCATGTGTGTTGAAATATATCTAAGGAATCAGAAACCTATGCATAGGAAGTTATTTTAATGTGTAGAATTACTACAATAAAAAAGAAGAAAATTACTTATGCTCTATCACTTCTTTTCTGAAGTCTTTTTTTCTTTTTGTAAAGGAAAGGTTCAGGTTGGAATGAAGAAGCATAGGCAAGTAGGCAGGAAAAAAGAGAAGGAAGATGCAGTTTTATTTCATTTTAATTTTAGTTGTACATCTTGGTGTGATTCCCCCTCCCTTCCAGGACCTGGGATGGGAACCTGGATCCTTGGGATGTGTGTGGACTGTGCTTAGTGGGAGGCAGCAGACCTAACCGCTACACAAGAAGGGCTCCCCTCTTTTCTGAGGACTTGTACTTGCCTTTGAGTGGTTAACCTGAGATTCTTGTAATTTGTTAAGTCTCTTCATGATCTCTACTCTAAATTCTTTGTTATATTCTCCTATTCTGTGCCTTTAGATTTGATCTCTAGAGAATATAGGTTTTCTTTGAATTATTCTAGATGATTCTTGAGGTAGGTTGGATTCTGGCATGATTTGCCTTAATATTTCCAGGAGGTGGCACTTGGATTTAGTGTTGGCTTTCTCTTTTTCATATCTGAGCTGTGGATAGGGAAAGATGTGGGGAGCATGCTGGTTGTGGTGGAGAGAAAAGCCCAAGCAGATGGACAAATGTGCTCTTTGCTCCCAGTAGGAAGCCCTGATTTGTGCCCAAAGATGGTGTTTACAGCCACTGCTGCAGAGACAGGTTTATGATGCTAGTTGCTCTTCTCTACCTGGATGAGGAGCGTTCTCAGCCCATTTCAGGCCTCAATCCTGATTGCCAAAAATCCTGAACTTAGCACCCAGCCTCAGAATCTGCAATCAGGACAGCACTTTGCCACCACTGTGAAGAACTATGGCCCATGTACACAGGGGATTCCACCATCTATGACCTTCCCCTACTCAGCCACCTATACTATAGCTGACTCTGACCATAGAGCAGCCTCTCCCAACTCTGCCTACTCTACTGTCTGCACCTGGAGCCACTTTCACTCACCTTCAGCAATAGATCTATGAATCAAAGTGATATGTGGGTTAAAATAGATCTGTGGGTCTTTAGAAGAGGGGTCTATGTAAATTGCCTATGAAAATAGTTGATTTCTGGTTATAACTAGAGGATATATAGCACCAAAGATGTTTACACTGTCATGTTGTGACAGTTTTCATGTATCCCACTATTTTTGCATCCATATATGACTTTTTGTTTTCTATTCAGAAGATCTATCTCCAATGCATCCTGGTATAGTAATAGTTTGGTCTGCTGCCACTGGTCTGATCACAGTTCACATACATCCTAAGGAATCAGGTTCATGCTCCAAGGCCAAGGGGAACAACCAGGCTGAACAAATAAGTAAAATAAAAAAGTGCTTCTTCTTTCCTTTCCTGCCTACCTGCCTCTGCCTGCCTTCATTCCTGCCTGCACCTTTCTTTTTTAAAAAAGACATATCCCTGGGCCCTAATAAAATGTGACTGATCTCCCTGTGTTCCAGGTCTTTTCTGGGAAAATTTCTCATTAAAAATTTTCTCTTTTAAATCATATGTTGCAGTATAGTGTCCTACAATAAACAGAGCATAGGTAAAATATAAAATTTGATGAAATAAAAGAGCCACACAAAAATTAAGTGTAATGCTTTATGAGTTAACTTATACGTAATTCCAGTAAATGTACAAAAGAAAGAATGGCTTTGTTATATAATTCTAAAAACATATAATCTTCCTGGGTCTCAGTTTTCTTATTTCTGGCAAAATGTGAAATTAAAATCTAAATCAGATTGAATGTGTGAAGAATAAACTCTGTTGAAGTACTTTGTTGAGTATAAGAACACTTTCACAGTAAGGAATGGGTATATATATGTTATTTTCATTAAAATAAGTAGACACATTTATATACACACAGACTCAATAATCAAATATTTGATGACGGAAGGAAAATTGAAAGAATCTAGAAGGACAAAATGAAAATAATGGTGTGCCCTGGTGGAGTAGTGGTTGGGTGTAGTTCATATACATCCCAAGGTTCTGGGTTCACGTCCCAGTGCAGGAGAAACAACCAGAATAAGCAATTAAATAAAATAAACAAATGTTTTTTCCTCCTCTGTCTTCTATCTGCCTGCTTACTCATTCATTTCTTCCTGCAACTTTTCTTCAAAAAAAGCAAGAAAAGAATGAGTGGTTTTCTTAACATGGAATAAAGGAATATAGAAAATTAGAAAATGAAAGTAGAATAGGTGACCCTAATGTTGTAATGAATTAATTTTTTCAATCTTAATATCTAAAGGCCTCAAATTCAGAATCACATTAACATATGTCCCTGGGGAATTCACTTTGCCAGCTAATGAGACAGAATCTGCAAAATGATTTTATTTATGTTTCCTTCTATTTAAGGTGAGCTTTCAACACAAAATGTCTTTACCTAAGAAAAGATAAACAGATGAATTGAGAGGCTTAATTCAGTTTCCTCCAACAAAATGTTATTGGATAAATGTCTTTATAACTTACCTACTGGAGCTGTGACACATACCACATTAGATATCTGTTAGCCAGTTTGACAATAAGAAGCAGAGACAAGGGAGCCAGATGGACCCTAAGCAAGACTGTATTGTCCCAAGTGCAGGCCAGGAAACCTCCTTTCAGAGAAGAGTGGGGAGCAATCCATCCTATGCTCAGGAAGAGAGGTTTTTAAGGGGAAGTTTCGGGAAGCATGGTGGGGTGGGGTTGGAGTCCTGATAAGGCCATCTGGCATGCTGTCAATAGCAGGGTAAGGAGTTGGGATATCTTAACAGAAGGGTCTGTCCTTGATGGGAGGGGTGGAACAACATATGATCTTGTTTCAAACTGCAAAACGTTTCATTCTTCATGCCTGGCTAGAACGTGATGACTTTTTGTTTTCTTTTGTCTCCTAACTCAATATTTAAAAGAAATAAGTTTATAGCTTATATTACTGGATGTCAGAAATGTGCCTTAGTGGACAAAAATTCAGATGTGTGCAGGAATAATTCCTTCTGATGACTTTTGGAGAGAATTGTAACTTACTTATTCCAGCTTCTCATGGTCACAGCATTACTTACCTTATTCCTCTTCCTCTTTCCTCAGAGTCATCAGTATAATATCTTCAAATCTCTATCTAATTTCAACTATTCTTTATTTTCTGGACTCTGAAAATCATGATCATTTCATTAGCCATGCTTATATAATTATGGCCGCTCTTAAAGTTAGCTGAGTAGCAAACATATCCCATCTGCTACCATAGTCCCCTGTTACTCTAAAAAACAACACTCAGAACTTATGGGAATTAGGGTGTGGGCATATTTTGAGGTTCTTATCCTGCCTACTATAAAGTCTTTCTCAGAAGAATGTTATTTGATGTCATTCAGTCCTCATATAAAATAATTGAACACAGAATAAGTGAATATGTAACTCTTCCAAAATGCAAAGGCGATTTTAGTTCAGGAGACTTAGACACACTTATAGGTGACTTTAAGAAAGCACCACAGTCATTCTAGTGAAAGAGTGGGTTCACAGACCAGACATTAACATGGGCATCTCTCAAGAGCTTGTTCTGTTTTCAGATTCTCTGTCGCCACCGGGACTCACTCAATCAGAACCTGTGTTTGAACCAGAAAGCTTGTTTGTTCATATGTACATTGAAGATGGAAGAATACTGGTCTAGAAGAGATTTTTTTTCTCACATTCTCAGCTTGCCATTCATAGTTAAGCTATGTAGTGAGTTCTGTCTTTGCATGGTAGATGCATTGTCAGATATCCTCAAATGCAAAATCATTTGTGATTGAGAAACACTGGCACAGAATTTAAACACTGAAATCAACTGGATAGAATCTTAATATTTATCCCTTGAGAGGATTATAAATTTGGTCAGATAATTAAATTCCTCCTAGCACTGTTGGGTTTCCCAGAAGCTTTGGGCATTTCTTGGTTTCAAAGCATGGAAGGGTGACCCAAAAATGCTTTGAGTTTCCAAAAGGGTTTTATAGGAACCTTGAAGTTGTCTGAAGCACTTAAAGAATGCACCAGGGTGGGGGGTGGGCAGTTGGCTATTTTTTATGTGAGGGTGAGACAGCTTCAGTTAGATTGGACTTTCAGTTGCTGTAATTTATTCAGAGACAATCTGTTAAGAAATCCATTAAATTGTTAATACAAGATATTATTCAAAATAATATGTGGACTCCTATCAGAAAAGACTGAGTAAAGGGCTTATGGTCAAAAGGCATCACCAAGAAAGACTGAGACAAAGGCCCATTGAGATTCCCACCCAAAGGCCACACAATGAAGCTTCTAGCACAAAATGGCATCACCCATGCCTTTCTGGGAACCCTTGTCCTATCAAGCACCATCCCCCTGGGCAATGGGAAATGAATTTCATTACAGTATTATGTTATAGAATGGACCTTTATAAAATTAAATCATATAATTCTTGTGATATCTAAATTAAGATTATAGTGCACAAACTATTTACATTATGTATCTAGATATTTAAATGTATTCATTTGGTTAACAGATGTTTTATATTGTGGAACTAAATTACAGTTCTGAAGTTGTGATATATGTATGAAACCCCTAATGTTTTTGACAAATGCATGTTGAAGGCAAAGAGCGTACTTCTGATGTTTTCATATGAAAATGGGCTAAGTTCTCCTCCTTGTTGAAGCAGAATAGTAATTTCCTGGAAATATAATGACTTTATTCTCAACACAAGTCAATGCTTTGAAGATCCAAGAATCTTGTCCTGACATGGCACTCAGCCTTAGACTTTGTAGAAAACTTTAAATTGAAATTGGAATAAGGGACTAAGAGGTTAGACCACTGGAAAGTAGATGAAATCACAGAGGAGTCAAAAAAAAAGATTGACTTGTCTTCTAACATGGTCTTTTGGGATCAGCAATCACTAGGAAAAATTCATTTCTTTGTAGAACAGTGAACTACAGGGAAATCTTATTCTTAGTATTGAAGTAATAAGAGGGACATGTAGCTAATTAGCAGATATAAGGAGTCTAAATATCTCTGCTTCAAGTCCTTAACTTCTGTAGCCTTTGGTGGACAAGATATAGTTGTAGTTCTTTTACTAAATGTAGTTTGAGTACTAATGCTTCACTCTTTCCTACTGTCTTGTCTAAGATCACAGCTTCAGTCTCCATCAGCACCATCCTGGGAAGCATTTGATCTTCCACTAAGAGACCTTGCTCAGGGGAGTCTGAGATTCTGATAGGTATTTCAGAAAAGGCTCAGGGAGATGGAAAGTAAGAACTTTCACTTGATGTCATCTGAAAGAGTAAAGAGCCTAGCCTAGAGAAAAGTGATCACTGTGTTTGCTTACTAATTTATCATTTTACTTAAAATGTTAAAAAAAGAGTATTGTGCATTAGAATTAGTAAGCCAAGTATCACTGTTGTTAATTAAAATGGTATTCCAGTTGGATGTGACTGAGGAAGGGAGATGTGATGATTTTAGTAAAATAAGAGTATATTCAACAAGTTTTGCAGTTAAAGGGAGTAGGAAGTGAGAATATTAGGTATGGAGGAGTGCGTACTGAAGTGAGGGCATTTTTAAAAATTAAGATGAGTTGTATTTGAGTATTTTTTGTTCATTAAAAAGACCCAGAACATGGGGAGAGGGTATCACCTTGCAAGGTGATATGTGGTTCACATATGCTCATGTTGAGCATTCCCATAAAATAAATTGCTAAATAGGACTAAAGAAGACTTTATTAAAGAGTTTTATTTTGCAATAATTTTATTACCAATGGAAGATATTTTGGGGGCTTTGTTTACCTTTTAAGTTCTCTATTGTAAATTGTGCAGTTTCTTTAAACAGTTTATATACAAGGTCAGAGTTTTATTTAATATGTTTGATCCTATAATTTCAAAAACAATAGGATTTTACCACCAATGTCACTGCTTGATGTTGAATTTCTTTATGTATGTATAGATTTAGTTGGAAGGAATATATGAAAGTTTATACATTTCTGTGATCAATTCTATTATTCAATCATATTGTGTCACACTTATTACTATTTTTAGACATTTTATTCATTTATTTTTATTTAGCTCATCTTGGTTGGGACCCCCAACCCTCTGCCCCACCCCTGGGATCTATGCTGACCAAGTTTGGCCAGAAGCCACCCTACTCAATTGCTACTTCACCAGGGTTGTGCCACCCACCATTACTTTTTTTAAAGGAAAGGCAGTCAGGAATGAAAGCAAGTAGGCAGGCAGAAAGAAAAAGGAGGAGGAAGCATCTTTATTTTCTTTTTACTTAGTTATTCACTTTGGCTGTTTCCCCCGGACCTGGAACTTGAACTCAGGGGTATGTAGCTTGCTTCTTTGGAGGTGATTGATCTAACCACTGCTCCACCAGGGCATGCCAACTCTTTTTAAATGTAGAAAGTTCTTCTGCGACTTTGGTAGTAATGAATCACATTTTATACATATTGTGCTCTTATTTCACATCTATTTTTTCTTATTGCTACTTTTGTGTTTCATCTTCTCCCATCTTGTGAAAAACATTTTTACATTTAACAAATGATCACTACTATCTTTTTAATAAGCCTATTTGAATCCATTTATATTTATATTGTTAAAAATTACATATAAGTATAGTGCTTCCTCCACTAACTTTTTAAAAATTGTAGTTTTGTATTTTTCATTTCCAGGCCTTTGCCATTTTAATCTTGAACTTGAGAACTATGCTGATGCTATTAAATTATTGCTATTTTTATCTTTTCTTTCAGAAGTTAGCCTTAGATTTCTATTTAATTTTGTTTAATACTGTTAATTGAATCTGGTTTTATTTTCTTTGTCTTTTGTCAGGCTAGTTCCCGGGGAATGGACTTGAAGGGAGGGGCTGCAAACAACTGAGAAAGAAAAAGACAAAAATAGAAAGAAAGCAAGGTCAGGAGGAGAACAGTTTTGGAGGAACCATCACCCCAAACTGTCATACTGAATCACTGACTCCTCCTGTATTTATTAACATTACACAAGGCTGTCATTCACAGACAAAATATAAGAAGTAAATTGGCCATTCTAACAATCATTGTTTACAAAGTGATTTTACATTTAAAAGATTTTAGTAAACTATCTGGCACTTGACTTCTTCCTGAGCCTCAGAGGGGAACAAACTCAGCACCCCCCCAAGCCAAGGTTTTCCTTGTGGGGGGGGGTACCTAGTATTCCAGACACCTGGGTTGCTGTTATTCCCCTGCTGAGGCTTTGATTATCTAAACTAAGCTTCCCCTTTATAGAACCCAGCAGTTGTTTTTTTTTGTTGTTATTTTATGAATTCTAACTTTCTTTAAAAATATGATATAGAGCACTTTCTGGTAGAGTAGCAGTTGGGTACAGTCCTCATACAGCCCAACGTCCCGGGCTCACATCCTGGGACCAGCGGGAGCAACCAAGTTGAACAACTAAGTTAAATAAATGATTTTCCCTCCTCTCTCTTTTACCTGACTCTACTTGCCTTTATTCCTGCTTTCACTTCCTTTAAATAATTAATTATTCAATCAATCAATTAATTGATTTAAGAATATTATATATAAATATATATGCACACATTTATGATGCCAGAGAAGTAAACCATCAGGTGAGGTGTTTGCTCATTTGGATCTTATGTTATTTTGACAAGAGTGAATAATGAAATAAATGAATATGTGACATGACTTCCTGAGATAAGTCATATAATGACTTATAGTCATTATATAGTCATTATATGACTTATAGACTGTGATGGCTGGTGCTAAATTTTACAGCGTATGGTGTGGAGAGGACTTTCATGGAGAAGTCTAGAAGCAGTGTGGCCTGGTGGTGTAACAGTTGGACACAGTCCACATGCATCCCAATGTCCTTGGTTTGCTTTAGGGCCAGCAGGAACAACAGAATGGACGACTAACTGAAATAAATACAATTCTTATTCCTTCCCTCTCTTTCTGACTATCTGCCTCTGCTTGCTTTCATTCCTGCCTCCAGCTTTCCTTTACATAAAAAAGTATATGGTACCAGGAGTGGTGTATGCCCATTGATTCTCAACAGTTCAAAACCAAAAGAACAAGAGTAACAAAGAAAAGGATGTCACATGGAAACATGAGAGAAAGACCAATCTCATGCACTATTGAGGATATAAACAGAAATATAATGGAGCAAACATGGAATAGGTACATTCATGAGAATTAGGTGAGGAGCACACCCTGGTGGAGTAGTGGTTTGTCAACCACTTCCAGCCGAAGCACATCCCAAGGGAGAGCAACGAAGACACACAAGTAAAATACAGTGGTTCTTCCTCCTCTCTCTTCCTGCCTGCCTACTTGCCTTCATTCCTACCTGCATCTTTCCATTAAAAAAAGACAAAAAAAATTAGATCAGAGTATGCACTGGTGGCCTAGCAGTTTAGTGCACCAGGTGTAGTCTACATATACAAAACATCTTGAGGTCACCAGTTGGGACAGCAGGGAGGACAACCAGGATGAATAACTAAATAAAGAGTGAACATGAGGACACCATGTCACATGTGGATTTATTTCATTGCTCACTCTCTTCATTCTCTCTTCTCTCTTCCTGCCCACCTGCCTTCTCACCTTCATGCCTGCCTGTACCTTTCTTTAAAAAAATAAAATGAAAGGAATTAGATCACAGACACACATGAAACAATAAAGTTTTAGTCCGACTGAATCTAACATAACTAGATGTCACCTAGTAAAATGAGAAATGTCTAAATCTTCTATTTGACTTTTTATTTCTACTTTTCAGGGGAGCCCTTAGTAGGAATGGGCCTGTTTAGACTACTCTTGAATTTACACACTGCAGTGAATTTTAGATGTTTCTGGTGGTGTGCCAGAGTAAGACAAGCATTTTACATTGTGATGTAGTGTGAATTCACACACAAACACAAAAGTATACCTATATGAACACCCTCCCTTCCCACAGGACTGAACACAGAGAACCATGAGTCAATTTGCTATCAACTCTTACTATGGTGTGATACACTCTGATATTTTCTTCTGTACCTTTTTAATTATTACAAATCAATGCCCAACCCCATATAGCTCCTGATTTCAGAACATGGAAAATATTCCTCTAGAATGTCCTCTATACCTATGGTTGTATTCCTCTTCTATCATTTTTTGTTTTATTTTGATTTTATTCAAAGGAAAGGTGCAGGCAGGAAGGCAGAGAGAGGAGGAAGAAGCATTTTATTTTGTTTAGTTATTAGAGCTTCTTCCTCCTCTCTCCTGCCTGCCTGCCTCTGCTTGCCTTCATTCCTGCCTGCACCTTCCTCATCAAATACCAGTTATTACCATTCATTTACTCAAAGGAAGGAAATTTTCAAAGATTTTAACATATTATTGATGAAATCTGTTGACCTCTCTGGCAGTGAGTGTGGTGTAAAATACAAAAAGGGTGATTTCAATGTCCTAAAATGTATATATCAATGTAAAGAAAAGAAATAAAAATACTAAAAAATAAATCTATTGACCTCTTCAATAAGATGGATATGACTCCCACACACTCTAAGTGAGGATGGTAACATTTAAAATGGTTCACTTCACTCCCATTTAAGCAGATAGTAAGTGAATGGTTCAGAATCTCAAAACTTGATTTTCGGATTCAAATGCTTTGAAATTACTATCTTTTAGAAAAATATTTTTCCATTATTTCTTTCAAATGCCTCTCCACAGTTGTTCAGTGTGCACTAAATTTTGTAAATTGTGGTTTTATTCCTTTTCTTGGAGTGGAATATTCATCAGTTAAACATGTCGACATCAGAACAAATTCCTGTTTCTCATTGCTTTGTTAGTTTATTGGTTATTCTTGGATTTTGGAGTCTAATATCAAATGAAAATGTTGGCATTGGAATTCTTCCAGAACAATGGAACTTTCTTTTCCCCATGTCTCAGGGATCAGCTAAGTTCATTAAATTCCCACCCCTGCCCCATACTTTTTTAAAATCTTGCTTGTTTTTTAACTGATTTTTACTGTTTATTTAAATATGGGACACAAATAGTCAGGGTACCATGGAACCCCCTGTCAATTTGGGAGACTCCCCAAATAAAATTGGGTACTATTTCTACATTTTTTAGGGGAAAATTAGCCTGATGGTGACAGCTTGCCTGTACCAGGTCTGGACTAATTATTCTTATCAGGCTTTTAAAAAGCCTGCTTATAATCTAGTCCAGAAGAACATAGTGTTCTATGTATTTGTACATCTTGTAGATGATGATAAAGTCTCAGGGTCTAGCTAATATTCTCCAAAATGTCACCCTTAAACTTTAGACACCAGGGTGTGCCCTGAGGGTGTAGCGGTTAGGTTAATCACCTCCAAAGGAGTGCAGGCCACGTTGTTGTGAGTTCGAGTCCCGGGTCCAGGGGAAGAAACAAGTGTGAACAAGTAAATAAAAATAAAATAAAAATGCTTCTTATTCTTCAATTTCCTGTCTCCCTATTCACCTGCATTCTACCTGTGACTTCCCTTTAAAAAATTAGATATCATATTGATAAACGACAGACAGAAATAAGGAGGAGATGCATTACAATGAACAAATTCTTGGAAACAAAATTAACAAAGTGCAAGGAGCAATGTAAATAGGAGGTTGCCTCAGGTTTTTGAAACCACCTCTCATTACTGCTTTTTTTGTTTTTAAAAAGGAAAAGTACAGGTAGGAATGCAATGATCAGGCAGGCAGAAAGAGAGGAGAAAGAAGCAATTTTATTACTTTTTATTTAGCTGTACATTTTGGTTGTTCTCCCCAGTCCAGGATGCAAACTTAGATCCTTGGAATATATGTGGACTGCACTTGGCTAGAGGCAGTGAAACTAACCACTACTCCATCAGAGTGTACCATGAGTTTGCCTCTTATTCATTCATTTCACCACCCCGGCTCCTACTGAGACATGGATATCTGAAATAAATACATTTTTCAGGTCCTTTTCACTGTCTATTCACCCTGAGCACAACACAACTTTCTCCAGATAGTTATTTCATTGTCTTTCTTGATTTCTGTGCTCAAATGTTACTCTATCAGGCTTGCCTAAATAACAAGTAGAAATGATAGCTCTCACCCACTGTCACCTTTATACATGCTTTGAGACTTTTGTTGCTCAGCATCCTAATCCATTCACTTAAAAGATGGTCTGTACTCAATTTATGCTCCTCAAATGCAGGAAAATGTCTTGCATTAAACCATAGAACACATGACCTCTTGGGGAAGTGAGAGTGTTAAGGAATTCCTTATCAGATAGGGCACAGGAGAACCCTTTAAGGGGAATCACAAAATAATACAGATTTTTCTTTCTTTTTCTTTATTATTACTATGCCATTGGTTTATAATACTATATAACTTCAATAAATAGAGTCACATCTTAATCAATGTGGATATCAGCAGCATTAACCACCAGCGTTCTAGTGTCATAACCATTATCAGTGGAATCCCTTTGCCAGGTTTCCTCTTCACCTTCTCTGGTAAGCACAGCTTTAGTAGTACAAGATAATTTTGTTAGTTGATTCTCCATTTCTTTATCCTCTATATTTGAACGAAATGCTCCATATAGTGTATTTCTTTCTCTTTCTGGCTTATTTACCTTAGCATAATCACCTCAAGTTCCTTCCAAGTTTATCTTGACTGCAAAATAGATATTACAGAATTTCAATTATATTAGTAATGCCCAGTTATAATGAATCTTTTTTTTTCCTATCTTGATAGTCACTTCCACCAAATGGAAATTGGTAACAGCACACATATTTCAGAATTTATTCTTCTGGGAATATCAATGGAGCCAGAACTGCAAACCCTCATGTTTATACTGTTCCTGTCCATGTACCTGATCACCGTGTTCGGGAACCTGCTCATCGTCCTGGCCGTCACCTCAGACCCCCACCTCCACACGCCCATGTACTTCCTCCTCTCCAACCTGTCCTTTGTAGACATCTGTTTCTCCTCCACCACCGTCCCTAAGATGTTACACAACATCCAGACACAGAGCAAAGCCATCACCTATGAAGGCTGCATCACCCAAACGTATTTTTTCCTACTCTTTGCAGGACTGGATGACTTTCCCTTGTCTGTGATGGCCTATGACCGCTTGGTGGCCACCTGTCACCCCCTGCACTACACAGTCATCATGAAGCCCCAGCTATGTGGACTCCTGGTTCTGGTGTCCTGGATCATGAGCATCCTGTATTCCTTGTTACAAAGCTCAATGGTGCTGCAGCTGTCATTCTGTGAAGACTTGGAAATTCCACTATTTCTGTGAACTCCATCAAATGGTTCAACTCGCATGTTCTGACACTTTTATCTATGACATGGTGATGTGTTTTGTAGCTGGGCTGCTCAGTATTGTTCCCCTGGCTGGTATTCTCTACTGTTACTCGAAGATAGTTTCCTCCATCTGAGGAGTCTCATCAGCTCAGGGCAAGTCTAAAGCAATTTCCACCTGTGCGTCCCATCTCCTGGCTGTTGTCTTATTTTATTGTACAGGAGTAGGAGTGTATCTTAACTCTACTGCTACCCACAGTTCACACTCCAGTGTACTAGCCTCTGTGATGTGCACAGCGGTCATCCCCATGCTGAACCCCTTCATCTATAGTCTCAGGAATGAAGACATAATGAGGGCTTTACAAGAATTCTTTGGGATAGCAGTCATAAAAATGCTAATTGTCCTGAAGTGGAAGAAGAGCCCTTGATTCCTAGTCTCAAAGTCTCAGGTTCAGAAATTGTGATTATTTTATCAGGCTATGATAGAATCATTTGGTCCTACTGAATTTCTGGAATTTCATTTTTCTTATATTTTTTGGAGATATATGCACCCCCACATTTATTGCAGCGTTATTTACAATAGCCAAGAATTGGAAACAACTCCTGGAAAGATGAATGAAGTAGATGTGGTCTATAGGAATTTCCATTTCTTTGACTTCAACTTCTCTACACAATAAATAAATCACTCTATTCAGCTTTATGTTCCGTGTCACATACAGATTTTCCCTTTGTCTATTTTTATTATTATATTTTAATTGGTAACATTGGTTTACAACACGGTATATTTTTTAGCAATATGGGTTCACACTTCTTCAAATGTATGAAACCAGGGTGGACCCTGGTGACCTACTAGTCTGGTACACCCTGGGAGCAGTCCCAGATACACCCCAAGGTCCCAGGTCCAAGACCTGGGGTCATGGTGTCCAACCAGTGTGAACAACTAAATAAAAATAAAATAAAGTACTTCTTATGCCTCTCAAAAAATAAATAAATAAAAATAAAAAAAGATATGAAACCAACTCTGCCCTTCACCCAAATTCCGATACTCCTTCACCACTGCTTATAGGGTCCCTCTATGCTTTCCTCCCATCCCTGGTTCTCTTCCCCCATGGTAACTTCATTTCATTTTTTATGTTTTAGAAGAATATTTAATGCTACCTTAGATATTCAAGTATATTAATTAATTAAGGAAACTTTCACCACAATATTTATGTTCCAATTATATTTAAAATAAAACAAAAACAAACATACAGAGATAAAAATCCTGTAAGGATAGATCCAAAATAGTAAGAGGAATTTTCTGCAGACAGTAGAATTACACATGATTTTTGTCTTCCTCATAGATCCTTGTATATTTCAAATATTCTACAAAGTACAGAAAAATAATGATAATGTGAACAAAGCAAGACAAAAAGAAAAAGTAAATATATCAATTTCAGAACTTCGGTTATCATTGGTAGTAAAAACAGAATAATTTTAACCTACTTCCCTTATAGAAATACAAAATATTTAAATAATTTAAAAATAACACTGATAATTTCAGCTCAAATGGATAATTATCACTTGGGAATTTTTTTTAAAGGAGAGGTACAGGTGGGAATAAAGGCAAGAAGGCAGGCAGGAAGAGAGAGGAGGCAGAAACATTCATTTATTTTATTTAGTTGTCCCACCCCTCCACCCTCATGCCCCCCACCCACATCCTGTATGTGAACCGGGTCCCTGGAATATAAATGGACTGAACCTATGAACTTAACTGCTAAGCCACCAGAGCACACCATCACTTGAAAATTGTAATCTACAATCACAGCAATCCAATCATTGCACAATTACCAAGGCTAGATGAGAACTATATGCATGTGCCTTGGAGTTACACAAACCTTTTGCTGTGGACTAAGTGCTGGCCAAGCTCTGCTGTACAGCTGTGGCTTCAGATTTGGCCATTGCAAAGAGGAGTAACTCAATGTCATTTCTGGCATTCTTAGACCTGTGCATACCTGTACCCATACAGCTGGGTAGTTTCCATTGTATCACATCAGTGCACCAACCTTCAGTGACATAAATATGGCATGGAATTCCTATTTGTTAATATTGGAACAACTATTTTCAAATATTCGATTATTCTTTTCTTTAATTAGGGAGGCATCATTGCTTTACAATACTGTGTAAGAATTTAGGAGTGCACGTTTACTCCTTAACAAATGAATGATACCACATCATACCTATGCCAAAGTTCTAATTCTCTATCACTATCTGTTGGACTCCCTCAACATTTGCTCCCAACCCACCTCCTTCCCCTCTGATAACCTCAATTATGTTGTCAGAGTTGAGAGGTCAGTTTTGTTTTGCTTTGTCTGTTCATTTGTTTTACTGTGTTACTTTTTAGGAAAGGTGTATGTGGGAATGAAGGCTAGTAGGCAGGCAGTCAGGAAAAGAAACGAGGACGATGCTTACTTACCTTATTTTTATCTAGTTATTCACTCTGATCGCTGCCTCCCTGGACCAGGACTCAAACCCAGGGGTATGTGGCTTGCACTCTTTGGAGGTGATTGGCCTAACTACCACTTCACCAGGGAATGCCTATTTTTCAATTTTTGAAGACATATTTTATTTATTTAAAGGAAGGGAGCAGGCAGGAATAAAAACAAGTGGACAGGCTGGCAGAGAGCGGAGAAAGACGCATTCTTCCATGCATTTATTGTTCATGCTGGTTGTTCACTCCAGTTTGGGCCATGAACCTGGATCCTTGGGCTTTTATGTTAACTGTGCCATCCAGAGCTAGACTTAACTCCCGAGTGACTGGTTTTATTTTTATTCCACATATGAGTGAAATAACGTGGTATCAATTTAAGTATTATAAGTTCTAGGTGTAACTTGAAGTACTAATTATGATGTGTTTTATATATTGAAATGCAATCTGTTGAAGTATATACGAAATTTTTAATTGGATATATTTGATAGATAACATTGTGTAACTTTTAGATGTACAAAGTGTTCATTTGATACATTATAATTATAATATGATTGCCAATATAGTGATATTCAGCACTTATATGAAATCATATAACTATCCAGTATTGTTGTTTGTATTCATTACATATTTCTTATGTTTTGTTTTTCCTTCTTTTTTTTGGTTCCTATAGGTTTATGAGGGGTTTTTATAAATGTGATTACTCTTGTTTCCTGAGATAGGCCTGTGTTTCTATAAACTTCCATCCTAATCTATGTCCTATAGATTCTATATCCTATATATTCTGTTGTGTATTCTTTTTCATTTGATTCCAAATATTTATTTTTAATTTTGTCTTTGATTTCCTCATTGATGTAATAGTTTTTCAGTAACAGGGTGTCTTTTCAGAGACAGTGACACGAGCCTGGTTCCATGATTTATTTTATAGGGCTGGGATACAATGAGATAATGCAAATAAAACAAAGGAAAATTCAGGCATTCAATTCTACTGCTATTATTGGGATAGCAACATCGAAGGTCGGAGCTAGCGGTTTCCTGCTATTATCTGCTACAAGCAGTCAGCTCTGCTGATGTGTGAGAACTTCTGTCCTGGGAAATTTTGCAGAAGCAGCCAGAAAGCAACTCACTCCCAGCATCTTCCCCTTTTTGTTCTTTTAAATAAGCAGTGTCAATAGGTGTAAGCATAATTAGTTGTATGTGACAGGACTCAGACTCTGCCTATGGCCTTGCTATTGACTACTTCTTCTTCACCTCCTAACAGAGTAAAGTGCTCAATATCAAGCTATGTGCTCTGCTTTGAGCACCATGCGACTGTGCCTGTCTTAGGTTGGCCCTCTCTAGGACCTTACCCGTCATTGACTAACCAGTCTTCTGAGGGTCTCAAATAATCATATTTCTGTGTTATGACTGAACTTCTAAGAGGACTGAGCTATATTCTGCTGGCCAAGGTGAAAAGAGCTTTATGGAGTTCTGCTCTTTATCAGCTTACACAGTCAAGAGAAAATGCTCAGTATTGTGAAACTAAAAAGAAAGGAGAGGAAGGAGAGCTTTATACTTTGTGTTCCACCTCTGATTTAGTTTCTAGTCACAGGTAGTGAATATGCATTCTAGCCTGATTCAGCTCTCATCAGACTTGACGGCAGACTAAGGAGAAAACATACGAAATAACAAGAACATGTCAATAAATCTTGTTAGATACAAAAGAGTATGTTTTAACAGGTTAAAAAAATTGAAACCTTTCAAATCATTAAGCAGTTGTTGAGCTAAATGAGCAGGATTAACTATAGGGACTTTGGCTTTCTGGATATTATGAAATTCAGTTTGCAACGGATGCAGATCAAAACTAATATTTGCATGATGCCATATCCCTAAAAGGTGAGCTTTTATTCAAGTCCAATCCCATTGGCTAGTGTTATAGCGAGCTTGAGTAATACAAATGTAAGTAAATTCTTCATGGCCTCAGAGTTGCTGGCAAAATTTTACTACTTCTTGTTAGTTTTCAAGGATTATTACTACAGATTCTAAAGTATTTAGTTTTGCTTCTGATTTAGCATCTATACATTCTTGAGCACTAAGAGAAACTGAAGAAATTGAAGTGAGTTAGGACACCGACAAAATGAGCATCCTGAATGCTCTGTGCCAAAGTCATAGCAGCCGTGACAGCGGAAGCAATAATAGTAATGAACGCAATAATTCCAGCTATGACAAGCCCTATGGCTCTCTTAGGTTGAGCGAGAGTTACATGAAGTTCTTGTATTGCTAGAAGACTGGCATCCTCATACCAAGGACCTGAAAGATTAGTAGGGAGCATAACAAAAGGAGGTTGATGGACAACCAACAAGTCATGTTAATTAAATTGAGAGACACAATTAGTCAAATTACAGTTTTATGCAAGAGATGACATATACGCTGGATGTAGAAGAAGTTATTTTGATATCACCCACTACAATAGCATGGGGTGGGGAGAACACAAGCCTGAAGGCCACAGGAGAACTTGGTAACATTTCGAGTACCCAGAGTGGTAAAATTTATCAAGCGCAAAGTGGATCCAAGGTTCCAAATTTCCTTCTGCTTGTCATCACCGTAAGTAAAAATATTACTCACAAATCCTCCAGCAGACATTAGTAAACAGTGAGGATGATCTGAATCCATTTTATGGGACCAGTCATACACTGAGTAGTCAGATCCTGGGATATTAAGTTGCACAGTCAAAGGATATACACATTCAAGCCATGGAGGAAATTCCCCTAATTACACATTTGTGCTGTTAGGACAACAAGGAATGAAAGAATGACATTGCGGAACTACTTGTGAGGTTTTAGGAAAACCCCATTTTGAAATAGTCTGAATATATGTAAAAGGATTCCATGGACCAATTAATTTAGCAACCTTGCCTCCTCCATAGGATGTCTGCTTTTCTTGAGTCAATTGGAGACAACCAGTTTTAGACTGACAACAAAGGCAAACAGGTACAGAATGACTTAAACCAGAGCTTACTCTAGACTCTGGGGTGATATGAATAGCAGATCGTTCTCCCATCATTCGTGTGTCATGATATACATTGAAATAGAAGGACCATCCCACAAGGTTGGAAAAACCTTAGGAAGGTCTGATAAATAAGCCCAACAAAGTTCCCCTTGGTTATTAGTAACCAGTACACTTAGTCATAGCAAGAGTAGTATTATGTCTTCTCCTCAAGACGCACAGAGTTGAGAATTCCTTCTTCCTTCTCCTTACTGTCTTCCACTGAGGTGAAATGTCATACAGCTCTCTCCCATACACAGACAGGATTGTCAGTACCTTCAGGAAGAACACAAACATGTCTCCTTCCCCACATAATAATTGGATCTGGCCCACGCCATTGTCCCGTGATGAGATCTTTCCACTTAGCCATCACCATGGCTTTCTGAGTCAGTGCTCCAAAATGCCATTTGGCAGAAGCTGTGCCTTGATCATCACAACTTAAAAAATTTAAAGTAAAAAGAGCTAGATTTGATTTCTTAGAATGTGACTAGACTTAATTTCTTGGAAGGTGAGAGTGTAAAAACCTTTATGTCTCCCCGTTTTTGTTTTTCAAGTTGAGTTTTGAGAGTTCAGCTGGTTCTCTTCACAGTAGCTTGTCCCTGGAAATTATAAGGAATTCCAGTCTTGTGTGAAATGCCAAATTGCTTACAAAAGTTTTGAAAGATAGCACTGGTATAAGCTGAACCATTGTTAGTTTTTATCTGATTAGGCTTCTCCATACTGGCAAATGCTGTTAAACAATGAGTAAGTGTTTAGCACTTCCTTCTGTTTGACAAGTAGCAAAGATATAATGAGAGTGTCTATAGAGACATTTTGCCAAATTCTGGAATGTGAGTAACATCCATTTTCCATAGCTGATTGGGTTTCACCCCATGAAGAATCACTCCAGTTGAAGGATTAGGCACATGAAAGGAAAAGGAAGGACACTTTATTAACAGTTTGACAAGCCTGTTCCTGCATGATTTGATATTGTCGCCTAAGTGCCTGAGCATTTTGATGATATTGAGAATGAGCAATGTGAACTTGATCTACAGAAGGGCAGCAAACAGGAGAGATGAGTAATTGATCGACTAAATTATTACCTTCAGCTAAAGGTCCTGGGAGTTGAGAATGAGATCAAATATGCCCAATAAAGAATGATTGTTTACATAATTGGATGGCATTCTGTAGAGAGAAACAAGTAATAAAGTTCCTCTGAGGAAGTATGTCCCAGAAGAGCTGTTTCAATTTGTTGGATGACTCCCACCACATATTGACTGTCACTATAAATATTGAGAGGTCTAGTAGGTGGAAAGTCTGATAGAACCATATGTAAAGCCCAAATTTCTGCTCGCTGAGCAGATGAAAAGAAAGTCTGTCAAACTGAAGTCTGTTCAGCACTATAGAAACCAGTGTGCCCATTATTTGATCCACCAGCAAGAGAAGCAAGGGTTTGAGGAATGGGTCGAGGCAATGACCACTGGAAAGACAAAAGAAGTAATTCTGCAGAATTGTAATATTTTATCTGTAGGATAATGGTTATCTATAATACCTGGAAAATTGGCAAAGGCAATTTGCCATGGTCTAGAGCTTTTCTGTAACCATCATTGTTGCTGGCAGGAAAAAGGAACAATATTTTTTTCTGGCTCCATGCCTGTAAGTTGATGCAGATGATGACAAGCCTGGGCAATTAGTTCTGCAATAGCCTCAAGATAAGGGGTTAAAACTCGAGCTGGAGAATGAGGGAAATGCATCCACTCAAGAATGCCTTGTGGTTGCCACAGCTCTCCTGTAGGAGTAGGGCCAATAGCACAGATAACTACCCATATGGGTTGACCTTGATCTACTCTGGTAAGTTGAGCCTCTTGCATTCATGAAAGTGCTTTTTGAGCCTCAGCTGTAATAGTTCTTGGAGAGGTAGGGGAGGTATCACCCTTAAAGATTTCAAAAAACAAAGAAAGATCTCCTTTGGTCAATTTCAATGAAGGTCACACCTAATTAATATCTCCTAGGAGCTTCTGAAAATCATTAAGAGTGCACAGATGATTTATTCGCACCTCACCCTTTTGTGGACGAATAGTGCGTTCTTCAATGATTTGCCACAAATATTGGAAAGGAGATTGAATCTTTTCAGGTGCAATAATTAACCCATAATATTAGAGACTACATTCTAAATCTCCAAAAATAGTTAATAACTGTGATGAATTAGAATGAGTAACAAGAATATCATCCATGTAGTGGATAATGTAAGCTTCAGGGTATTTGTCTTGCACAGGCTGAATGGCGTGATTTACAAACCTTTGACATAGAGTAGGACTGTTGGCCATTCCCTGTGGTAGGACTTTCCAACGATATCTCTGTGCTGGAGTTTGATGATGTAATACTGGGACAGAAAAAGCAAAGCATTCCCAGTCCTCTGGATGAAAAGGAATAGTAAAAAAGGCATCTTTTAAATCTACTATTAAATGATCATCTAGAGGGATGGAGGTAGGCACTGGTAGACCTGGCTACAAAGGCCCATCACTTGCATTGTTTTATTTATTTCTCATAGGTCTTGCAACAATCTTTATTTTCCTGATTTTTTAGGGATGACAAAGATAGGAGTATTCCAAGGACTTAAAGTTTCTTGAATATGCCC
>RJWH01003138.1:0-174825 GCA_004363575.1 Solenodon paradoxus | reverse complement strand
CTCAATGAGTTCTAGTTTGCGTTTTGCTGCTGGAGTTCGATTGTTTCATAAGCTCCCCATTGCTGTAAAAGATCTCTCCCACATAGATTGACAGCTATGTTGGTGATATAGGGCTGAAGAGTTCCCATTTGCCCATCAAGTTCTTGCAGGAACAGTGCTGCTTGTACGTAAACTAAAGCGGCCTGGTAGAGGAAAACGTCGACACGCTCCAAAATCTTAAAGACAAGTTGGAAAAGGGCTACACTCCTTTAGAAATGGGGACCCCATGGTAGCGCTCCCTGATTTTTTCCACTTTAGCCCCGATTGTTGGGCCAATTCTGATAATCTGTGTGTTACTAATGCTTTCTGAGATTCCTCCAGGTGCTGCTACAGACCAGGGCCTACACTCCTGTCCAGACTGGGCCAGACGACACCAACCTCTGACCCCCTCCCCTCTACGCCCCACCTGTCAGCGGGAAGTAGCCAGAACCATCACGCCACCCCTTTATCCTATCAAAGAGGTTGGAATGTTAGGCTGGCCCAGGGACAAAAGCAGCAGCGGCCATGCCCGGGAAAGGCCAAGCCCGGGAAAAAGGTGGATGACGTCAGAATAAGGGATGCGACCCCCACGCCTGGATTCACAGGGCCAATCCCAATCGCCATATGGGAAGCCCCGCGAAATTCCTCTGCTTAAAGAGCCGGTACCCCTTTGTTCTGGGCGCGACTTCCAAGCCCGCGACTTCCCGGCCCTCTGTGGACTTGGGAGTTTTGCCCGGGTGTGCAAACCCCAATAAAGCCCTGGCTATTCGACATTTTTTGTCTGATTGAGCTTTTCTCCTCACGGAGCCCAGAAAAACCTTACGGTATCCAAACTAGTTTTTCCACAGCCTTTTCTGGCCACAGAAAGTTAGCATATGAGAGTAGTTCACAAAAGCACTACTGTCAGGGAAAAGCTTACTGGATCTCTTGCTGTGGCTAATAAGTTACTTTTATGAGAACCATCAAAATGCTTGGTAGTCTGTTCTTATCATGGCAGACAGGAAGGGATTTCATCTGAACAGCATATCTTGTGGCAACTCAAGGTTGGAGAGCCTGCCTGGAAACTCTAGCTGTCCTCATCCAACTAGAAGCATTGTGGTCTGCTGAGCCCTTGGCATTCTTTAACCTGCTCACTCCTGGTGCCATGGGTACAGACACTCTGTACCCATTAAGGAATCACTTCTCATTATCTCTGCCCCCAGCCCTTAGCAATGACCATTCTATTTTGTACATTTATGAATTTGACTACTTCCGGTATCTCATAGAAGTGGAATCCTACAGTATTTGTCCTTTTGGGACTGGTTTCGTTAATTTAGCATTATGACTTTAAGGTTCGTCTGTATTGTAATGGCTGTCAGTATTTCCTTTTTCTTAAAGGCTGAGTAATATTTCATTGCATGTGGACACCGTGTGTTTCATCTGTTCATCGGTTGATGGACATTTGGGTTACTTTCACCTCACGGCTAACTGTGAATAATGTTTAAGATGAACAGAGATGTACAAATATCTTTTCCAGTCCCTACTTTCCATTAGTTTGGGTATATATATAGAAGAAAGATTGCTGAATCATACAGTAATTCTATTTAAAAAAAATTTTTTAAAGAGGAAGGAAGACTCACAGGAATGAAGGCAGGTAGGCAGGCAGGAAGGAAGAGAGAAAGGAAGAAGAAGCATTTTTATTTATGTATGTGTTCATTTTGTTTTTTCCTCCCAACCCTGAGTCAAGTACATAGGTCTTTGGGTTTCACACTGAGCAGACCACAGCCACCCAACTAACGCCTGAGCCACAGGGTGCACCTACTTTTAATTTTTTGAGGACCTGCCATATTGCTTCCCACAGTAACTGTACACTTTTACATTTCCTATCAGTAATGCACAGGGTTCCATCTTGTCCATATGCTCACTAACACTGCTTTCTACCTTTTTTTTTTTTTTTTAATACTAGTCATCCTAACAGGTGTGAAGTGGTATTTCACTGTATTTTTGATTTGCATTTCCAATGTCTAGTGATGCTGAGTATCTTTACGTGCTTATTGGCCATTCGTATATGGTCTTTGAGGAAGTATCTATTTAAGACATTTAACCATTTTAAATCAGATTTTTCAGGTATTTTTTGTTGTTGCTGAGCTGTAGAAGTTCTTTCTATATCCCGAATAAAAATCTTTTATCAGACATATCATTTGCAAATATTTTTCCTATTGTCACATTTTTAATTTATAACTTGTATCTCACCTATTATCAACAAAGAATTAAAGTTGCATTATTCTCTGGAAGGCATTAATTTAGAGTCTGTGATAAAGTAGGCAATACTTTCAATATATCTGCAGTCTATCTGCTAGTTCAGGCTGCCATAAGCAAATACCATAGAGCAGGTAGTATAAACAATAGAAATTTGTTTTTTACAGTTCTGAAGGCAGGGGAAGTCTGAGATCAGAGTGTCAGCATGGATGAGTTCTGGTGAGAGTTCTTCTCCTGGCTTGCACATGGTTGCACTGTGTCTTCACGTGGTAGAGAAAGAGCTACTAAGCTCTCTGGCATTTCTTTTTATAAGGGCACTAAGCTTATCATGGAGACTTCAACCTCATAAACTTATCCAGCCTCAGTTACCTTCCAAAGTCTCTCTCTCCAACTTCCTCCACATTGTTAGAACGTCAACATATAAATTTGGGGAGGGCTGGGTCACTATAACCATCAAGAAGTACTCAAGAGGGATTAAAAAAAACCCAAAAAACCCAGATAATGTAAGTTAAAACAACAATGAGATATCAGTATACACTTATTAGAATAACCCAATTCCTAAAGAGTGAAAACACCAAATGTGATGGGGGATTGGGTGGGAGGGGGGAACAACCAAAAAGAACTAAATAAAGTGCTTCTTCCTCCTCTTTCTTCCTGCCTGCCTGCCTCTGCCTTCTTTCACTCCTGCCTGTACCCTTCCTTTAAAAAAAAATGTGTATGCCCTGGTGGAATAGCAGTTTGTTTTGCTACCTTCAGGTGGCAAAGTCCACATTCATCCCAAGAACCCACGCTTGTATCGTGGGGCTGGAGTGAACAACCAATGTGAACAAGTAAATAAAATAGAGTGCTTCTTCCTCTTCTCTCTTCCTGCCTGCCTGCCTCTGCCTTCTTTCATTCCTGCCCACACCTTTCCTTTAAAGCAGGACTCTGTACTACAGATCTTAACTAATGCAGCAGGAGATCCCAACCAGTACAAGCAAAGATTTGAAAGGTATAAGGATTTTAAAGGATACAACTATCTGAAGAAAAAAATCCAAAAGAATCTTCAAATAAACTACTAGAATTAGTTAATAAAAGTTTGAACATGTAGCAATGAGATCTACATACTAAAATCAGTATTATTCTATAAAGTCAGCAATTACAAAATTAAAAAGTAAAAAATAAATGAAAAACTTCGCGGTAGGATCTAGGCGGTTGGTATATGTTGGGTTATTTGAAGTAAATTTCAATTTAGCTGCATGTTTGAAATGTTGCACTAAGAGCGTGGAGAAAAAAATGAGCCATTTGGCAGCCTGTCTTCATGACCAAGGCAGAAAACATGACCACCACAAAGTAACCTGTATAACAGGTGAAAAAGCTATTAGATTTAATAGCTAATCTAAGATGTAGCTAAACATTTTCAGGTCTTTGTTTAAGAAGCAAATATTCAAAACTTCTGCTATTGTAAACATTTTCAAGTTACCAGTTTTTGACATTTACTCTGTAGGACTCTGCTCAATGTTTTCTATGAAGCGCGTCATCCAAATGAGCCCTCAGAACCGTCTATGAAGTAAGGAACGTCAGTCTTGCTGTCTGTCTTTGACAGACAAGAAAACTGAGATTCAACAGGCTAAATGCGCCAAGGTCACACACTTGGTAACTGATGGAGCTGGGATTCCGCTTTGGGCTGAAGGCTCTAGACGGCTCGGAAGCAGTATTTTGCCCAGCTCTACCCGCTGGAGCTGCTGGGCTTTTTGATCTCAGATTTCCAGACTCCACAACTATGAGCAATAATGGGCCGTTTAAGGCCCCCTGCCCTCAAACCCTCACCATCTGCAGTATTTTCATTACAGAAGCCTGATCTCCCATGGTTCCACAGCTAGTTAGTGACCGCTAGTTAGTGACAAGACCAGGAGTCCAATTGAGATCTTAGCCCAAAGAGCTTCTGTCCCAGGACAGCAGTGAGAATCTCACTGTAGAGCACTATCCTATTATCACTCCACTATCAGACTTTTGTCTCATTATCCTAGAGAACCTCTTCCTTCCTGCTCTTGACCCTTTGTTCATACACAACATTCTAATGTGCAACAAAGTTAATTTCTTTCTTTCTTTTTTAATCTTAGCATTTCCACTAGAATGAATCCTGGAAAATCTCTTTGAAGGTTGACCCGCTGAGTAGTTTGTGACTTAGAAGAGGAGACTTCTAAGAAGAGAAAATTTGTTCTTCATTGAGTACAGAATCTTTCTTTTTAGAAAGGGAAGTGGGAAAATATTTAACAGGAGTTCAGGGAAAGAAAGGAGGGGAGGGACTAGCAAGATGGGGAGTTGGTGAGTTGATGATGCTGGTCTGTGAAGTTGGTCTGCAGACTTCAATGAAGATGGGTTGGCTGAAGGATGCTTTAAAAATCCTGCAAAACTTTAGGAACCATTTTATGTCACATGCTTTTCTGGTACTTTTGATATCTACTCTGTCTTCTTACACCCCACATTCCGAATTTATGAAGATTTTTGGATTGTGGGCGTGTGTGTGTTTGTGGGTGTTATGTGTGTAAATGGAAGAAGGGACTGAATTTGAGATGAATTCAAAAGATTTAGTATAAGCATTATGTCTTTAAGCAGGAACCTAAAGGCTAAAAGGCCACAAATTTTAAGCCCCAACCAGAAAATGAAATCAGAGCTTGGGCAGCTGCTTTGAACTTCAGCAGGTCCGGAGTGGAATGAAGAGGGGTGAAAACAGAGTGAAGAGCTGTAAATAATTTAATTCCCAGGAACCCTGGAAGTTTGTGTCTTCTGATATTTATTTTCACATGAGCCCACGTGAATGTATAAAAACCTGAATAACAGACTTGAAAGCTATTTTGAAGCAAGGAGGATTATTCTGGAGACCAGTTATACTTGCAAATTATAATCTATAGAAAATCTCCATAGATTTCTGGGGGAGGGAGCAGTAGTGATCTAATAAAGGGGAGAACCATATACTTCTGAACCAAAGATTAGGTCAGATGGTCTGACAAATTACTTTTTTTCTTCTTATATCTGTGTAATTACCAACATCTACAGATAACATATGCAACATCTAAATTGTCCTGGGGAGTTCTGGGTCTATGGCTTCCTTTCTTATAATTCAAATTGCATTCTCATAAAATTTCCAGGGAGAAAGGTCAAATGGATTAAATAGGAAATCCACTGTAATGAAGGTTGAAATAAGGAGTCTATTCACAGAGCAGAACGTGAGGATTTGTGTGTGTGTGTGAGAGAGAGACAAATCGTCACTGTCTGTGTTGCATGAAGTTTAAGTCCCTGAAGGAGAAAAGCACAACCTACTATAGAAATAACTGAGTACACAAGGCCAGCATTCTCCAGAATCTGGGTTATGCAAATGCAAGAAAATGGTTACTAGAGATGGACTGTGTTCCCCTGAAATTCAAATGTTGAAACCCAATGGCCAATGCGATGGTCTTTGGAGGTGGGGCTTTGGGAAATGATCAGGTCATGAGGTCATAATCCTCATGAATGGGACTGGTGCCCTTGAAAAGAGCCCCCCCCCACGCTGATGTGCCCTGGTGGAGCAGCAGTTAGGTTAATCTCATCCAAAGGACACAGGTTACATACTCCTGGGTTTGAGTCCCAGGTCTGAGGGAAACAAACAGTGTAAATGACTAAATGGAAATAAAGAGTTTCTCTCTTCCTGCCTGTCTGCCTGCTTGCTGTCCTGCCTGCAACGTTCCTTAAAAAAAAAAAAGGAAAAAAAAGAGCCTCCTGGCATGCCCTGGTAGTTCAAGTGACTGGGGTATGAGCCATGTGAAGCCCAGGGACCTGGGTTTGTGACCTCAGGTGGAGGAAGGAGGGGGTAGGAACAAAATAAACAAACAAGCAAATAAATAAAAATACTTCCTCTTCCTTTCTCTTCCTTCCTGCCTGCCTTCATTCTTGCCTACCTGCCTTCCTCTTGAAAACAAACAAACAAACAAACAAAAAAGATAGCATTTCCCCAGTGGAGTAGTGGTTTGGTCATCTGCCTTCAGCTGAGAGTGCAGTCCCTATATATCCCAAGGATCTGGGTTGTTCACATCATCGTGCCAGAGGGGACAATCAAGATGAACAACTGAATAAAATCGGTAATGCTTCCTCCTCCTCTCTTTCTGCCTTCTGCTCACGTTCATTCTTTCCTGCACCTTTACTTAAAAAAAAAAATCCCTCCTCACCATGTATGGATGCACAGAGTTGATAGCCATCTATGAACCGGGAAACAAACCCCTATCAGACACGAAATCACTTAGTGCCTTGATCTTGAACTTCCCAGGTCCCAGAACTGAGAGAAATAAATGCTTGTAGTTTGAGCTATGCAGTCTGTGGTATGTTGCTAAAGAAACCCAAGTGGACTAAGACATTCGTAGATGAGAAAATTCTTACTTTTAGGATTCCTTATATGATACTGATTCTCTCTGCTAGATACCCATGCAGCAAAATCTCAGTTATACAGTGACTGATTAACTTTTTATTATAAGGTATGTTTTGGAAAATAAGTTGATGCATGCCAGTCACTTCCTAGGAACACACTACACCATACTGAACTTTCTGTCTTCTGTTTTATTTCTTAGAAGGACTGTTAAAGAGTCAACCTCTTTAAAGGCCAGAGATATTTAACCCCATGGGAAACTTCATCCTCTGGCCTACTCATTTATGTTCTTGACAAACTCCCTTTAGACACAAATAGAGAAATTGTCTTCTACTGGTAAGTGGATCCTGAAATTCCTAGTAATGCTTTAGGTGAGAAGAGAAATTTTTTTTTCTGGTACACAGTACACTCATTCTTACTTCTCCTTGAGTTCATATACTGTGCACTTGTCATTCTATCTGCCTGTGCTTGACTCCGCAGGAATCCAGGACTCTGACCCTCTTCCATGCTTTTTTCCTACTTCGTCTGTATTTTTTTTTTTTTTTTTGTGAAGGAAAGGTGCAGGCAACAATGAAGGCAAGTAGACAAGCGGGCAGAAAGAGAAAGGAAGAAGCATTTTAGTTTTAGTTTTATTTAGTTGTTCACACAGGCTTTTCCTCCCAGACGGGGAACTTGAACACAGGGGCATGTGACCTGTGTGCACTTGGAGGCAACTGACCCAACTGCTGCTCCACCGGGCTCGCCACACCGATTCCTTTCGTTTCAGATGCTTCCACTGTGGGGGTTCACACCCTTGGGTTTATCCAGACCTGGACACCTGGGTTCTCCTTAGCCATGTTCCATTCTGACATAATTGACCTGCTTGGTAGATGTCTGAAAGTCTTCCAGGTTGAAGACCACTCACTGCTGGACAGCAGTGTCTCAGAGGTAGCCCTGTGAACTCCGGCCTCAGACTCTGCTGGGCGAATTTGTGAGAAACGCAGGTCGGCTCTCAGAGCAAACCTGCCAGTGAGGCGCTGTTGAGGGTGGGTGAGGACTGGGTGAGGAGCCGGTGGGTGGCTAAGTGGTTCCAAAGTGATTCTTAGGAACGCTGAATTTTGAGAACCATTGTTCTCTGAGCTATTAAAAGCTTGCAAGTCAAACCCCGCCTTCCGTAAATCTTTGCCTACCTCCTTCCAGTCTATCATTGTCTGTATTTTGAAAAAGCAGAATGTGTTGGCCTACTTTCAAGTGTTCCTTTGGTTTGCTTTTTAGGCATTTACAGTCTTCCTTCTCTTCTCTTCCCTTTCCCCCACCTCTCAGTAGAATACATCCACTAGACAGCTGAGCTCCTTGTTTTACTCTGAATGAAGAAATAGTTGTTTAAATTCAACAGTCAAAGCATATTCTTTCCAGGTTTGGGAATGAAATATTAACGAGAACTTAGACCTGTCTATAGCTGCTGTGTGAAGTCATCTGTGTGTTTTCCCAAACCCAGGAAGAAACTCTGCTCTGATGTGTGGTAAGAGGTTGTTTGCCTCAGGGCAGCTACAGCTCTCCTTCAGGTTGTAGGGTGGATGTCAGTGTCATGTGACTGTGGCCTGGAAAGACAGCAGGGTCTTCTTCCGGCCCACAAACATGGAGACTGTGGGGAAAGGGTTGACCTTTTAACATCACAGAGAAATGCTTTTGGGGAATGAAGAGCTCTGTTCACAGACTAACAGGTCTCAAAAGTCACGAGCTCGGATCTGGGCCCATCTGAACCGGAAAACGAAGACTCTTATTTGTCAAGAGGTCTGCTTGAAAAGAAAAGGAAAAAATGCACCCACTGGAATATTACTTACTTCCTAGAGGAAAGGACACATTCTTGGACAGAACTCCAAAGGATGTTGGAATCAGGATGTCAGAACAAACTCTGCCTTATTCTAGGACCATTTGTTTGCCAAGAACAAATATGACTCAAACCAGTTAAATTAAAAAGGGTTAATTATGTTATATTTTGTTTTGTTGCTCTGCACTTATCATTATTTTTTTTTTATTAAGGCACCATTGGTTTACAGCACTGTACGTGTTTTAGGACTGTAAGTTCACTCAAAAACTCTTCAACTGCATGATGCCGTATCACACCCACCACCAAAGTTCTGATAATATTCCAATGGTGTCCATTATATTTTTAAAATATTTCTTGATGTAACTTTGATTTACAAAATAATATAAGCCCATTCATGTGGGTTCACCATTCCCCAAATATATGTCAACATACTACACCCACCATGAAATATAGTCAAAAGTCCTCCACCATGTCTATTGGATCCCACCACCACTTGCTCCTGCTACCCACTCCTTAACCCTCTGGGAATCTCAGTTCTCTAGTCAACGTGCAAGGGCTGTTGCTGTTGCTGTTTCTTTGTTTTAGGTCTGTTCCTTTGCTTTATTTCTTTATATTCCATATTTGAGTGAGATCTTACAAAATTTGTCTTTCTGCTTCTGACATTTCACATTGCTGTTGAAAATGACAGAATTTAATCTTTTTAGGGCTGCATAGTATTCCACTGTTTATATATACCATCTCTTCTTTATTCATCTGACAGTGGGCATTTAGATAGGTCCAATTCTTGGTTACTGTAAATAATACTGTAATAAACATGGGGGTAAATATATCTCTGCAAATTAGTGTTTCTGTACTTTTTGGTAAATATCCAAAGTGGGATGAGAGGATCATATAGGATGTCCATTCTCAATTTTTGAAGACTCTCCATAATGCTTTCCATAAATGTCACACCAACTTATAGTCCCATAACAGCATAAAAGGGTTTCTTTTCCTCCACATTATTACCATTTGATGTTTTCAGTCTTGGATAATAGCCATCCTCAGAGGTTTGAGGTGATATGTCATTTTTGTTTTGAGTTGCATTTTCCTAATAAGTGAGGAAGAACATCCTTTCATAGGCCTGTTGGCCATCTGTATATCTTCTTTGGAGAAACGTCTATTCAACCTTCTGCCTATTTTTTGCTTGGGCTGTTTGTTTTTTGTTGTTGTTGAGTTTTATGAGTTCTTCATATAGTTTGGATATTAAGCCCTTGTCAGGCACACAAGGGTTTTATTTTGCTTTGTTTTTTGTCTGTTGCATTTCTTCATATTGCACGTAAGAGTAAAATCATAGAGTATTTCTCTTTCTCTGACTTATTTCACTTAGCATAGTCCCCTCTAGTTCCATTCATGTTGTCACAAATGTCGAGATTTCACGTCTTTAAAAATAGCTAAGTGTTTTATTATATATATATATATATCCCACATCTTTATTCATCTATTAATGAGTTTTAAGTTGTTTCCATTTCTTGATATTGTAAATAGTACTGCAATAAACGTCGGAATGCATATATCTTTCCAAATTAGTGTTTTCATATTCTTCAGATAGAGACCTATGAGTGGAATTGCTGAATCATATGGTAGTTCTATTTTTAAGTTTTCTTTTTTAAGTGGAGGATACAGGCAGAAATGAAGGTGAGTAGGCCAGAAGGCGGGAGGAAGAGAGAGGAATAAGAAACATTTAATTTATTTTATGTAGTCACTCATCTTGATGGTTCCTTATGATCCCGGGACATGAACCTAGAACCTTGGGATGTATGTGGACTGTGCACAAACCCCTACTCCACCAGGATGCACCTATTTTTCATTTTGTAAGAAACCACCATGCTATTTTCTAAAGTGTCTGCACCAACTTACATTCCCACCAACAGTGTCTGAGGGCTCCTTTTTAAAAGAGGGTTGATTTTAAAGACACAGTGGATGTACTGTATTCTGTGTGGTCAGTTGCCAGTGTTGTGACTAGCAAGACAGTTGTGCTCATAGAGCAGGCTTGTGAGTTATGCGAAATTATTTCAGAAGCTCTTTTTATCTAGAGAGGGCTTTTTACAATTTTGGTGTCTCCAAACTGAATAAAAACAAACTTTAAAAAATGCTAACTGCCTTGTCCTGGCTAACAGGAAGACTAGAGAAAAATTTAATATTAGGTGCTACAACTCAGGAGCCTAGGGGCCTGGGAACTTGAAGTTATTCATCGACTAATTTTCTTTTTCTTTACTTTTCATTAAAAAGCTTGTTCAGTGTTTTAATTCAGAAATTATTTTGAAGTCACTCTAGCAGTAGTTTCACTCTTTAAAAAGCCAGTAAGAAGCAATAAGAACTACCCTGCAAAGTAGCTGGCGTCTTTCGGTAGGAACCTACTAACCACAAAGTGCTTACTCTGTGTTCCCCTCCAGGCTTGGCCCCCCAGGGTGAACCTGTAACAGAAAAAAAAAAAAAAGACAACTAAATTGCCTTGTCTTGCACAAATCACATATATATGAATAAAGGATGTAGCATTAGGTTGGATACAAATACTAGCTCTATCACTTAGCAATGACCTTGGAAGAATACCTTATCCATCTGTAACTCAGTTATAGTGATTATCTCATTGGATTATCATGAGATTTAAGTTACAGTATGCATACAGAACAGCATAGCCAAGGCACATAGTACTTTCTCAGTAAATGTGTAATAATAATCCAAATAATTATCATCATCGTCATCGTAATGAACATTTATCGTTTGCCATGTGCCAGGCACTGTATTAAAAGCGTTACGTACAGTATCTGAATTTAATCTTGCAACAACTCTGTGAGGTAGGTATTATTCTTACCTAACTGCACAGCTGGGGAAATTGATGCACAGAGACCAAGAGACACAGTGAACTGAGTAGCTAGGGTTCAAATGCAGGCACTTTTCTTCAAAACAATACTCTGTAGGATGGCCCTGTCCCTGTTCGGTAGACAGGCCCACTTATGGCACAGTTTTCAGGCTGGTAAGAGGATTAGTCAAGTTTGTAAGAGAAATGCTGGGAATATTTGTAGATTTTTTTTAAAGTTGTTATTTAATTTTTTCCTTGGAGGTGGCATTTCAAGTCAGAGAGGCCTATGAACATTGCTTAAAACACATGACTTGGCTTCTTTGCCTATGTAAAAGAGAGACTGCTCCCTTTCTAGTTAAAAAATAAAAAAACAGCATTACTAATTATTAATATCTGTATTTAGCCTACTCAGATTGCACTCAATCTGCTATGGCAGGTAAACCTGAGGTTTTTTTTTTTTTTTTTTTTAATGTTTAACACATTTATTGTCATGACTTTACAGCTTAGCAAGTAAATGTCTTATGGTGATACTTTTTGGACCAATCTTAAGTCAGGCCATTATCATCAAAATGACACAGGGGTGTTTCCGGTGGAGTGTGAGGGGACTTTTCCCTTTGCCTTTATTTCTTCCCAGCTGGATCCCCTTTGCTTATGAATCTGGAATCACTGACAGAAACCGTGCTAGGAAATCATTACTTTACACTCAAGCCAACAGGGGTCATGTGGTGTGTTGGGGGTGAGAAACCTGTCTTTTTTGTATCTATTATCTAATAAGCAAATTTGGTTACTCAGAGTCGTGGAAGACTTGCCCTCTTTCCTGAGGATCATCAGGTGACACAGTTCTGACACAGGAGCAGAATGACTTCCTCAGGGTAGTAAGTTTCTCAGAGCAGTCAAGACCTCATATTTTCTTTAGGTAAGCATTTCCTTAATATTTAACCCAAGTTCTCTCAGTTGAATATTTAACCCACTTCTAATGTGTTGCCTTTCCTAGAAGAATAGCTGGTCCTTGGCCTCCTCATAACCTATCTTAAAATGAAATACCTTTGAGAACAATGGCATGATGAATTTAGCCATTGACAAGTCCTGAATAGTCTAAAGCTGAAACATCTTAGGTCTGCATTAGCAGGGTATTTTGCTTTCTTTCTTTGTCTCCAGAATTACTTGGAATTATCTGAATAATTATTCCTCCTTTCACTACTATTTACAAAGTACTTAACACTCACTTGCTTTCAGTTTGGAAATCCCCCTATCTCCATGCCAACTTCTTCCCACTGTTTGGCTTTTTCAAAATTATTGATTCATTTTTCACTCTCTCTAAGTTTTCATTTAGAGCAAACTGTTACTGAAGGAATCTTTGATGTACCAACTCAACACTGAACATATCAACTCCTGGGAAACGATCTCCCTTCAGTCACTCCAGACTCATTGTTTTACTTGACAGATATAGGAAACATTCAGGAGGCCTCGATCTGCTCTTTCATCTTTGCCTAGGTCAAGGATGGATGCTGAGCTCACCTAAATCTCTCACTACTTCTCTAGCCAAGCTAACAATACTCTTGATTCCCGACAGGGAGGACAAGAAAGTCAGAGAGAGTCTCTTCTCTGAGCACACAGGAAAGGCTCTCTATGAATGTGTTACATTACATTAACTGGAAAGGATTTCAAGGTTAATTATTTAGCTATCTCCACACTTTTGTTCAAGGTGCCTTTGAGCTTCACTTCTCACTCTTGGGAATTACCCATGTTGCCTTGGATTAGGCTACAAAACACATTAGATCTTATTCTAGAAAAGAAATAATGTGTCAATGCTGGTACTTTAAAAAGTCACTTAAAGAAGTAAACGTTTTCTATAGCAAGAGCATATTCCATAGGATAAAAAACGCTTTAAACTAGATCTTTCCTTTTTCAGTTAGTGGAATAATTTTATTTTAACCTGGAGAGATGTTTCTTCCAATATACTTTATGGGGTCATCCACAACATTGTCTAACTCCTTAGATGTCTCCTCACTTTCCATAATTGAAACTGTTGGTAGGCATTAGACTTGAAGACTCAGAAAGAAAGAAGTATTCATCCACTAATGATTATGTGTGCAAAACTCAGGCAATGTGTGCTAGCTCTGCAGGAGAATTTTCTATTTGAGGAGCGCTGTCCTTTAGAAGCAGTCAAAGCACCAGGATTTAGAACTATAAAACCTGTATCTTGGTTTATAACATTCCATGCAGTCGATTTTCTCCAGGGTAAGAGAAAGCTGAGGCTTTATTTGCTCCTTCCATTTTCCTCCTTTCCACAGTGAAAGGGAGAGTTATTCTAGGGAAGGATCTTTTTCTTGAGATGGCAACCGAAGTTCGCTAGTGACATTGACTTACCTGTCAAGTAATCTGGAAAGAGGAAATTAGCACTGATTTCTCCCAAAAGACACACTAGAAGTAAGAAGAGGAAGAACAGTCTTCTCCCTACTAGGTAAAACATTTGATGTGGTGAACAGCAACAGTTCAATCAGCTACCTAGCAGAAATTGGCTTTTAGTGGTCATTAAAATGCGTATTTGGCATACTCTGGTGGAGTAGCAGTTTGGTCAGCCGCCTTTAGCAGGTGAGATCCCGCGTCCTAGGTGGCAGGTAACAACCAAGATGAACAACTAAATAAAGTGCTTCTTCCTCCTCTCTCTTCCTGCTTGTCTCTGCTCGCTTTCATTCCTGACTGTACCTTCCCTTTATAAAATAAATACATAAAAATACATTTTCGCTTTCAGATATTTTCTATAAATTCAGACTGTGTTCTTTTTTATAGGTGACATTTCAATATAATTTCTTGGCTAGCTAAATGGAGTCTCAGGAATCAGGAATCATACTGGGATGTCACATTCCTGTGATTTTTAAGTCATGCCTACAGTAAGCCCAGAGAAGAGCATACGGACCAGGAAACACCCCACTATTTTCTTTCTCTGCTTCAGGGGAGTTAATGAGTGACCTACTGAGGAATTTAAGACCTAATCTGTAAATTTATACTAGAAAGTGTGTTAGGACCCAGAAAAGGTTTTCAGAGAGGAAAACCTGTTTGCAAAAGGACTTGGTTAGATATTGGTTTAGTAGCTGAAAGTCAAGCAGCCTGCTAAGCAAATGAGCACATTTAGAATCGGTGGCATTTGTAAATGAACACATTCAGACACTGTCGTTTAATATGTCACTTACTTAAACAAAAATCAATTGTATTTGCGAGAGGTGGGCTCCAAAGATATTAAAGAAAGTCTTCCATTGTTATTTTAAAGGTAAGGTGCAGGTAGGAATGTAGGGAGGTAGGCAGGAAGGGAGAGGAGGAAGAAGCATTTTATTTTATTTTATTTAGTTGCTCACACTGGTTGCTCCCCAGATCCAGGACCTGAACCTGGGTCCTTGGGATGTATGTGGACTGAACTCCTTCTGAGGCTGCTGACCAAACTGCTACTCCACCAGGGCATGTCAGAAAGCTATGTTTAGAATAAATAAGTTCGTCCAATTTTTATTAAAAAAAGGTACTTTTCTTTTGGTGCCGCTAGATCCTGTAACATGGGATGTGACTTCACATAAATTCAAATTTCTGCATGCAAAAACGAACTCATTTTGTTTAGAGATTGGCCTGAATGTTTAAGGAGCCACATAAAATACAAGAAATAATTTGCTTCAAGGCAAAGAGTGCAATCACTGTTGGTTCCGACAGCATGAATGGTCAGTGCATGAACCAAAGTAATGAGATCTTTGCAGTCTCCCAGGGATTCAACCACTTGATCATTTGTCTTTTGAAGTAGTTTCAAAAGTACATTGTGTAATTTCAGTGAGTGGTACAAGTCTTGTGTATGTACAAAAATCAGAAAAAGTGACTTGTCTGCTTACCAGTTTCCAAATTCATTGCACACAGAGGAATGGGTTTGCCCAAGAACTTGGTGGGGACTGGGGAGGAAGCACAGTGGATGTGTTTTGGAATTGTGACATTTTCAGCTAAGTCCCTGTCCACTTCCCTTTTTTTGGTAAATCTGTGTTTTTATGTGTAAAGTCAGATTTACAAACATGACCTACTTGGGAACTAGGAGAAATCAGCAGTGGCAAGTAATTACCAATTTTAAATGTCAGGAAATTAATAAGACCCCATTGTGGAAGAAACTGAACCAAGTCTTGGACTCAAATTTGTCACAATGTGTCACACTGAAAGTTACTAAACTTTAGCAAGCTCAGTTTCCCTTACTGTGAGGATGGAATGAAATCCATAAGCATTCTGAGACTCCCTAGCCTGGAGAACCGTGTAGGAAATAAATTTAGCTGAAAGGTTTGTGAAGAAATTCACGTGGATACCTGGAGACCCTGCTCTACAAAGATGCACATATTTTAGAGGTTGATAATTTATTTCATAAAACATACTGCTCCTGACCTGAAACTTTTCATGTGTGTGCTCATCATCGAATGACTTTTAGTTTTGCAGGATTTACACGCCTTACATAGGATTTATGTAAACCACTACTACCTCGGCTGCACGTGCCGCTGAGTGTAAGAATCACAGACTTCTTAATGGCTTAATTATCCCTCCTAGGACAATTACCTGCATTTTGGAAAAAGCGGCAGGACTCTAGTAACAACACGCAAACCTGAAAGCAGTGCATTAATTATTTTATTAATTTCTTCTTTTTACATTATGGGAAACATTCATCTATTTACAATTTTTTTTTGTCCACACACAATCTAGGTAAATAAGCTTATGAAATTCCAATTCGTAAAGACATAAAAATGTTCCCCACCCCTCCATCTGAAGACTTTCAAATGAATCTTTTTTTTTCCAAACCAAAATAATATTTAAAAATTACATTTGGGAATTCAGATATGCTAGTGATTTACATTCCAGTTATTTAAAATATGCATCTAGACATGTTTTAAAAAAAATGTTAATTTCACAAGGGTAAGGCTTAAATTAAAGTGGTGATGCACAGTAGAACATTAAGGACACATCTATAAATAACAGAAATATATTACAAATAAATTAGTTCTATTTACCATTTCAAATATTAAAAATCTTTAATCCATTTCTTCATCTCTCTTTACAAAAAGGTTATGTGAATTGTATGGAAACATCTGCAAAAAATATAATAAATACTTAATATCTTTGAACGTTTTTTGATGTGGGAGAAAAACTTCTTTTGTAATCCCTCCCCCCAAGAAAATGCCCAAACACCTTTATACCAAAGTTAAACAAAATAAGTAATTTTTCAGGGTACATACATTTCCTATTATGAACTAAAAAACATTTCTACAAATTACATCAAAAAGAACAACGTAACAAAGGGTATGTATGCTCTTGATGTCACTTAAGGGGGCGAATAGTTAAGAAGCAGCTCTATGTGGGGTCATGTTTTAACCTCAATAATTAGCTTTTATAAAGTGTTTGTACAATTTGTGTTTTTAAGGAAGGCAAAAAGGTCATGATGCCTGTAGGCATTCAGCTAAAAGATTTAAAATTCTTACCAAAAATAGCTTATGAATATACAAATACCATTCCTAGAGGTAAGAGAAACGCGCCTTCTCTTTTCTCGCTTTAAAATATCCTGGGCTAATAAACCAGTTTCCAAAGAAAATATTGTAGGATGATTTTGAATTGTATTAGAAATCTTTTTTCTTCATCTAAATCATCTACCTCAGGGCACAGAGCTGTAGTTGGGAACATGAGTCTTCAAATGGATGGTGCTCCCTTCAAGTTAATCTTTGAGTTCCAAGTCACTTTCGGAGATGAAATGACCATACACTACCCAAGGTGGCAGCTGGCCTTGCTTGATACAAACTTGGTGTGATTTTCCTTTGCTGCTACAAAGTAAAGAAAAGGTGTATTCTTTTTAAAACCAGCAAATACTGGAAACTCAAAATCTCCATAGTTTCAAATTTTGCAAAGCACTCAAGGTGCCTTGTTCACCCTAGTTAAAAGTTGGTTGGTTTTTAAGTAAGTTAGTAGCCCTTTTCTTGTAAACCACAGCAGTAAACATTTGTGCCCTATTTATAAAGAAAGCTCAAAGCAGCAATGGCTCTGAGAGGTAGCGAATTCTATAGTGGTTTTAGAGTATGCCGATGAAAATAATTGTTGCCAGAACCCATCACTTCCTTAATTTAATAAATAAAATTAAGTTAGCACCTGGCTAGGAGTGTATTTTTTTTTAAAAAAAAGTTTCTCTGGTGCAAGCATATTTGATGTAGGTTTTCAAGTCTTTCCTTTTTCAATGGCCATTTCCGATGCTTTTGGGTGGGAGCTGGACATAAAATGGCAGGGATACTTTAAGATCGCCACATTCTTAATGTTTAAACTGCTACGAAAAAGGGCATGTAAAGATAACTACAGTCTGATCTGAGTGCATAGGTCCCCATTCATCATGACTGAAAATACAGATCACCAGTCTCTGCCAAAAACCTGGGTTTCTTTCAGTGTTTATGAATGGTGACTCTTCCTCCCTCCTCATGGTTGCTGATCATTAGAGGTCACATTTCTTTTCTCACTACCTGGGACCTCAGGACGATAGTGACTGCTTGTTGGAATGAGGCAACATAATTCTTGGGGTAGAGAGCTTATTTTATCGATTTAAGTAGGACAAAATACTTCTGCTAGGGTATGATAGTACTCTGTGTATTATCACTGAGAGAAGACTAAAGAAGAAAATGTGCATGTGAACTACTGGATTCAAATAAATGGATGTGTAGCATTCAAAGGGATGACAGGAAAATCCAAACTTTTTTCCAGAAACAGCCTGGCTGCCATTTACATAAGCAGATGTGTACCTATATATGTGCAATTAGGTAGCCCCCCACCCCAGGATGGACACTAACGATTTAATGGAACCAGAACTTTCCCCTTTAAAGATCCCCACCAGCACAACAATATAATACACATAGTACAAGAAAAGTTGATAAAACATTTCAGGTTCTAAGTTTTCGTATAAGAAAAAAAAGTTCCCTTATATAGTATCTTAAACTATCAGCACTCCCATGGCTTTGCCTTGCCTTTCTTCTTTTATTGCCTTTCAGACTAGATTAATTTCCCTGAAAGATCGAATTTACAATCTTCTGCTGATTGAAACATTTGAAGCAGTGACAGGAAATAACAGTGAGGCAGTATGTGCAGCTGTGAGCGTTGCAGGTACCCCTCCCCACGCACCTGCAGATTTTGCTTCTCGCGTTCCCACTACACATCCAGGACCCCCACCCCCAGCCCACCTTGCCCCTCTTGGTTTGTCACTCAATGATTTCGGTGACATGGCGTGATTTCTGAGGCTGGAAATAAAGTGCTCCATCTGCTTTAAAAAAATAAGAACGGTTTAGGGGAAGTAAGGGAATCAGAGCCCTAGTTTCTTTCATGTGGAAGACCTAAGTCCCAAAGGATTACCCTGTGACACTGGATTTCTGAAATACCTTAAGGTTTTATATTGCTGAGCTCTAGGACAGACTAGCTGGAGATAACTGAGGATGGTGAGTGATCTAAAGGGGCCGTTTCTACAGGTGGGTTTGGTTTCGCCCAGAAAAGAATGGGTTGGCTACTATGAGGCCAGGTGACGGCATCAGTACAGGGGGAGAAGCGCGGTGAAGAACATGGGTTAAATGGTCCGGGCAGCGGGGGTGATGGGGGACAGCTCCTGCAAGATCGACAGCTACACCGCTACAGTGGAAGTCACCGAGCTCGGAAACAGGCCGGCTCGAGGGCGGAGCGGGGAGAGGGGAGCCGGGGCAGGATAGATACTTGGTGGAGACGCGGCGGGGTGCGCGCGGCAGGGTGCGCGCCTCAGAGCCGGGTCTGCGCCTCGGGGATGTAGATCTCGATGCTCTCGGCGCTCTCGGTGGCCGAGTTCTGGCGGACGGACGCGGCGCGCTTGGCAGCCATCAGGCGCTTGCGGGCCTCCTGGCGCTGCGAGCTCTCCAGCGAGCGCTCCCGGATCAGCGGCGCGGGGCCCTTCGCCGGCTTCTTTGGCACTGGAGGAGGGGCCCTTCTCTCCTGATCAAAGCAGAAGGTTCAGGACATTACACAGCTTCTCAGGACAAGCTTGGGAAAAACTGGATAGGTCAGTAGTTAGAACACTTTTTTTTTGTTTTTTGTTTTGGTTAAGCCTAAGGATGGTTAGTTCTGATCTGCAAACTGTATATATCATTATATATATATATATATATATATATATATGTATGTATATATACATATTCTTTTCTTCATTGTTCTGACTTGGGTATTAAAAAGATGCAGGACCCCCTTCAAAAAACCCTCCCCCCAAATGTCCCCCAAACCCAAAACACGGTAAGCTTAAGGCCACGGGGAAGGCTGGACTGCAGAACTGGTTCTCTCCAAGGGAAGGATGTGGGTGTCTAAACCCTCCCCTGCTGAAAGGCTGCGACTCCCAGCACATTTAGTATGGTTTTCTCTGGAGGCTCCAGACTCTTCCCGGTGCCAGAGGTGGGGAAGGGCTGCGCCCGACTGCAGCAGCATCTTATAACTCCGCGTCCCCTCTAAGGAGGCCGGCGGTGGTGCGAGCTGGTCCGGAGTTTAAATCAGGACTGCCCTCTCCCTGGGCCCATCCAGAGCTCCCTCCCCAAACCTAAATAGCCAAATGAGGAAGAGGAGATCATAAGACTGTGTTCTTTTAGCTTTGTTGATACCACAGTGCATTATACCCTTTTGCACAACACACACACACACACACACACACACACACACACACACACACACACACAGCAATATATTTGCCAGGGTTACCCAAGAGGGAGGACCCTGATATTCCCACACTCAGGTGGAGTCAGTTCCAAGATAGTTCCTAAAGCTTCCTGCAGGGACCACAGTCTCCAGGGTCCTCAGGATGACTGATGGCTGGGAAGGCAATTCCAATCACAGAAGGGACTGACACCCTAAGATGAAAATGTTAATACAGGACTGAAAAAGGTCATCCCGCTGAGCAGTAGCAGCAAACTATAAAATGGTTTGCTGCTAAAGCAAAAATCGACTCATCTCTTGGGCAGAAAAAAGAAATGCTGTGGTTAAAGGAGGGACTCTAAACCGCAAAGGCTTCTTAGGAAAAGGACTGTAAGTTTCGAGGTTATAAAAAAGGTCTCCGTGATCCTGCTGTTTTCTTTTAAAAAATAAAATACCCTCAATTGTCATAAAATGTGAAAATTATCTTACAATATGGATTCTGATTCTCCAAAGGGCACTCTTTGTGTCTTAACAATTGCGCTCATGAGAGCAGCTCCCCCTTGCTTGCGTGAGTGGCATGAGCGGTGTGACTAGCTGAACTGAATACTTCGGAGTTGTCTGCACGTAGTGTCTGTGACGATGGAGTCTGTGTGGCCAAAGTGACAGAAAAGGGAAGCGCCAAGTGCAAACAATATTTCACCCACTCTGATTGTACTTCCTCATTTTATTCCCTTCAAGTTCATAAGGTGAAGAAAAGCTCTGATCACAAAGTATCTAAAAATTTAGAAAACAAGTTAACTAATGACTTACTATGTAAATGTCAACATCTTACACACGTCGATTCTTAGCATCACTTCTTTTGGACATTTTCATCATTGTTGGGTAACTCAGTGGATATTCTTGAATGACCACTGGAAACATTTTAGTCATATTTTCCCTTCCTTGTACATTTTAGTTTAACAATAGCTTTTTTAAAAAATTGATACATGTGGGTGCATCCTTGTGGCTCAGGTGACTGAGGCAGCTAAGGTGCAGACCATGTAAAGCCCAAGGAGTGGAATTTGTCACCCAAGTGGGGAAGATCTGATGAATGAGAAATTAGATGGGTCAGCACTGCAAACAAAATTGCCAGTATGTGTATACATCTGTGGTATTTTGTTAAAATAAGACCAATTAAAAAACTTATTTAGGAGACAGTTTTAAACACAGATTAACGAAAATTAGATTGAGTGTGAATGTTTGGCTTCCCAAATGAGAGGCTATATATACATCAATAGTACTCAGTGTTTAACAGGAAAACTCCCAGGTTAATGGTGACTGAATTGGAGATATGCGACAATGACAGCAGCCTTTCTGTTCATTGACCCTGGCGACTGGATTTCTCCTGGGAGCCCACTGATTCCAAGACACTGTGAAGGGTAGCAGCAGAATGGATTGGCTTACTCGTAGCTCTCTGACAGTGAGGAAGTCTGCAAAGGGCAGGGCCACCAGTCTTCATGGGAATAGCCATGCTTAATTTTTAGAAGCTGAATTCCTTGGAACTATTTGACCTCAGATCACAGGAAAGTAAGCTATTAAATAACAAAAAGTAACATGACAGATCGATCTAGACAGGTGGACACTGGAAGCCTGTGGGAGCCTGGTGTAACCACCATAATCAACTAGGGAAATTGCAGTTTATTAATTAATAACTGAGAACCCCTCCAAGTCCTGGGGAATGGGTCTTGGATGAGCGTTGGGATTCTATACAAGTAAAAGATCATGAATCTTATTTCTAAACTGTTGCATGGAGAACCCCGCGAGCAATATTCCTCAAGGCAAAGCAACCAAAAACTTTTCAAAAAAAAAAAAAAAAAAAAAAAAAATCCCAACATTTATGATCACTGTGAAACTTGATGGTATATATTCTTAGACTTGAACAACAGTGGTTTCTTTATTGCTATATTTATGAAATGATTATCAAAGTCAGTTTTCAGGGTTTCCTATTTTTCTCAGAGACACATCCTAGGGGTGTAAGGAAGTTAAACTCTTGCTCTAGGTAATCATGCACTGAAGATGTCATTTATTTTAGTTTAAAAAGCAAAATGGAGGCAGTTCCTTCCAGTGACTAAAATGGTTTAACTTAAAGTTTAATTAACAAAAAAGCCACATTCCCATTTTCCAATTCACAGACAGTTTTTTCTTTAAAAATATGCCTGAAACATATTACAGATAATATCCCAAATGATTACTGTGTAAACATTGTCATTACAATGAAATTAATGTATCAGCTCCATTTCACATTGTAAACAGCAAGACTGAATGCAGAGGCCTATTTAGACTGTCCAGTGTTTGTGCAGGTTTTTAAATGAACCATACAAAATCGACATTGTTCTACCTTCTTGTCAAGAGGATCCATCTGTTTCCAATTATTGGCCTTTAATTGATGAAGTTCATCAAATTTCATACTAATATTTTCTATGGATAATTGCAGCATGTCCCAGAACCCGGCCAAATCCTGGGAGGTGGGCCTTGGATGAGCATTGGGATTCTGTACAAGAGAAAGAAACATATTCTTGCTTTAGAGGCAATCCTTGATAACAAGCTCAGGGCCTAAGAGGCTTTTTAAAATAAATCAGATGATATAAGGAAGATGAGTTCTGTTGGGTTTTCAGACAGGAGATAAAAGTGAGGCTAAAAATGCTAATTTTATGCCATTTAAAATATATAATTGTGGCTTTATTGAATTACAATTGACGAATAATTGTAAGCTATTCCAAGTGTACAATATGATGGTTTTATATACATATACATTGTGAAAATATTGCCCCTTTCAAGTTTTGAGTTAAGTAACACATACATCACCTTGCATATTTACTTTTCTTTTTGTGAAACATTTATTTTACTCTTTTAGCACAAGTCAATTACACAATACTGTGTTATCAACTATAGTGGCCATGTTAACATTTGCTCTTCAGACCTTATTCATCTTAAAAGTGCTAGTTGGTACCTTTTTACCAATCTCTCCCTATAGCCTCCACTCCCCCAACTCCTGCAAGACACTTTTCTGCCCTCAGTTTTACTATTTTTTAGCTGTTACTACAGAGAGTAATTTTACATGCTTATCTATTTCAGTCAGTTATTCTGAAATGTTTACATTGTAAAACTCTTCTTTTGTCATCCAACAGTTATCATCAGTAGGGTATGGGGTCAAAATATTTGAAAAGTCTCAGGACATATGATCTTTGATAAGATGCACTTAAAAATCATCAGCTGAAATGAAATACCATCTTTGAAAAAAGATATTATTAGAGGTGGTATTCAACTCCCTGCCAACCAACTTACTCAGAAAACAGATAAAGAGGTAAGGAATCTAAAATGAGATTTGCTCTAATACTCATGTTGAGTGAAATAGGGTAAACAAATGGTGAGTTTAAAAATAATTGTATTTTCAAAATGTTAAGTGTCTAACAATTAAGTTGACTATAATATACAGCAAACATGAGAAAATGTTTCTGTATCTACAGGTGTCTATACTCTCCCCTTTTCTAGGTAATATTAAACAATCTTACTTAAAGTTTGCTAAGAAAAGATGGTAAATAGATTTATTGTGAGGATAGTGTCACAATGTATCCTAATGTCAAATCATTACTTTATACACATGAAATGAAAATAAATGCGTATGTAATTATACTTTAAAAAATATTTAAACATTCTTTGATGTTTAAGAATTGACCCTCTTTCCTTACTGGCTATCAGGGAAATGCAAATTAAAACAACAATGAGATATCACCTTACACTGGAAAGACTGGTTATTATCCAAAAGTCTAGAAACAGCAAATGCTGGTGAGGATGTGCAGAAAAGGGAACACTTTTGCACTGTTGTTGGGAGTGCAAATTGGTTAAACCCCTATGGAAAACAGTTTGGAGATTCCTCAAAGAACTGAAGATGGAAATCCCATCATTCCACTCTGGGCATCTACCCAAAAGATGCAAAAGCACCATCTGCAGAGATGTTTGCATCCCCATGTTTACTGCGGCCTTATTCACAACAGCTAAGAACTGGAAATTACCTAAGTGCCCAACCTCAGATGAATGGATAAAGAAGATGTGGTACATATATACAATGGAATACTACACAGTCCTTAGAAGAGATGAAACCCTGTCATTTGAATCAACATGGATGGAACTAGAGGGGATTATGCTAAGTGAAATAAGTTAAAAGAAGGAAGATAGGTACCAGATGACCTCACTCATAGGTGGAACATGAATAGACAAAACAAAGGAATAGATGAAACAAAACCAACCATGAAACATTTGCAAAAGAACTGAGGTTACCAAAAGGGAATTAAGCGGGCGGGGGGCAAATGGTGGCTGAGTTCACTGGACAACGGGGAAGAACACTTGGCGATGTGGTGGAGGGCATGGTGTGCTGAAATATATCTAAGAAATGGGGAACTTATATATAGGAAACTATTTTAATGTGTAGAATGATTACTACAATCAAAAAAAAAAAAAATTGTCCTTCTTTGCCCTTGTCCACATATCCCTGACAAGTACTAGAAAATATGAGCCACTAATGATCTAAAATAGAAAAAATCCAGAACTAAGAGATGGACGGGGTCATGCTCATTGTTAATCACTCTGCAACAGTACCTTATGCTTAGCAGGGTGGGAACTCCCCCATGTCACAGGTCTCTAGGTAGGAGCAACTTTGATTTCTTCTGGGTATTCTAGGCAATTGGATATACTGCAAATCCTTATGTCCTATAACAACTTGAGACCAATTTGTACTTTTAAAACTAACTCCTATAAATAATGATATCATCAGACTTTGAGAAAGTACAAGGTCAGTGATCATCAAAGTTAATAGGTTGGAAAGTTTTTTTAGCTCTCTGATAGGCTAGCAGTATTGGTTTGACTTCAAAATAAATACAAGTCAGGATGTATTTATAAACTTAGCATTCTAAAATGACCCATAGTTCTGAAATACACTGGGAGACATAGACTGCAAAGTGTGGAAGTGATCAAGTGATTGGTTCAGTATTTAAATCTATTCTAATGACACCTGAACCAGTGAAAGGGTTTCTCTACAGTAGTTAGATTTAGTATATTAAATACAAAGGTTTTAAACCTCTAGGTTCAGGATATAAGAATTTTTATAAAGTACCTCCAAGCAGAGTTGTTTTATGATCTTACGATATATGTCCTTATTGAAATGGTAACTAAAGTGTGTTTTGGAGTTCAGTAAAGTCTTTCTCCTATTAGCTAAGTTGTTTCAGTGCACTAATGCATGAAATGATAGTTCAGTAGTCTGAGTTTGTTTAACTCTGTATCATGGGCAATTTGTTCCTGCCTCACCAAGAATCTTTGCCCCTACATCTACTTCAGTATAGAAGGGAAGAGGGAGAGGGGAAAGGAGGCAGGAGGAGACAGACTGGGAAGGAAGGGGAACAGAGAGGAGGGAGAGGGGGGAGAGAGAGAGAGAGAGAATTTAGGTTCCCAGTCAGTTTAGAATCTGGGTCATGTGACACCCCATGCAAAAGCAGTGGCAGCCACTCCTTAGTGCCACTTGGAGGTCAGAGGTGGTGGAGGGTGTGGAGTGCTGAAGAGGACTGGTTTCTTGATTTTGGTTTTATTGGACAAAAGCAACTCTCATCCATTCACTTTATGCCTGAAAGTCTAAGCTGGGATAATGTGCAAGTGTTTTAAAATAAAGAGCTATATGCTTCTCTCCTCAGAATAAGAACTGATGAAAAGAGAGCAGGAATTGGCTCTGATCAATCTTCGTACCATTTTTATGCAGCTCTCTGAGACCTAAACTGTGCCTCCACCAGGTCACCTGCTTCCTGATACAGAGGGTGTGGAGGTGCATGAACAACCCCAGGTGGGTGACAAGTAGAACTCAGATCCTGGAAGGGCCTTCCAGGTGGTTGAGATCAAAGAGACTGGGATTTGAATCTTGGCTCTGTCCCTTACCATGTGGCGCTGGAAAATTTTCTTAGCTTTCCCTGCCTATTAAAACCATAAAACCATCATAAAAATAATATCACCATCAACTCCTATAGGGTGGCTTTGAGGATGTAACCAGATCATGAAGCTAAAAGCACTAAGCATGCCTCTCACATTTTGCCACCTAAGTTCCTTTGGTCGCCAAGGAATGTGAGCCCAGAAGGAACTAGGAAATGTCAAAAGCTGACTTTAACAAGGTTAACCTTTCCTGGAAGTCTGCAAGTTTTCCAAAACATTTTGTCTGTAATGTCATCTTTAAGATCTGCCCAATTTTTGCATTCTGCTTCATAATGTACTTGCTTATCATATAATTCTTGTTTGCTTGTAACTCTTGGCTTGCATGTGTACCTCTTGGTGAGCATGAGAATTAGGGTTTTATATGAGCTTTCTTACATTTGAAGAACTAAGATATATGTTGAGATCTGTTTGCAAATGAGCAGGAATTCTGTACATAGTGTAGTTCATCAAAATATTTGTTGAATTCACTGACCAATACATTTACTAATATATGTTATCTCATATTCAGAGTAGATTTTCTGAGGTGGAAGAAGTAGCAGGTGATTTTTGAGGGAAGGGAAAGCAACTTAAAGATGTGGAAGGCAGGAGGGTTGGACAGAAGGGATAGCCCCAAAGGGAGATTTGGTGAAAACCTGGTGAGAAAGAGGGAGATCACTCAACTTTGCATGCTTTATATTTTCACTTGTTGGAGAGCTGTCTAGATAAATCCCTCTGCATCTATATTTGTCCTTGTTAGCCAGAGACATGCTTAAAACTCTAAATCCTACTTTGGGTCAGGTTGCAAATAATCATGTTTTACTTTCTATAAGATAAGTCAGTTGGATTTCAATTTACTTATTTTAGACCCTCTGTGACCAACAATTGATAAATAAAAGCTATTTTTATGGAATGACACTTGATAAGATAGTAGCAGGGTTTTTTTTTTTTTTTAAAAAAAAAGACTTAATGCAGAAACTCTTGAGCTTTTATTTTACAGTCAGTTTTTAAAATGCTGTTGCTAGTAGTGTTTTGTCTTACTTTTGTGCTTTATTTAGTTTTTCTATGTCCAAGAAGGATGAATTATTCATTTGTTTCAAGGAGATCAAATCTACATTTTTTTGACACCCTCTAGGCCTGGCCCTTGAATGAAAATAGAGAATTCTGACAAACAAATTGGTTCTGATGGCCTAAAATAATTATCCAAATGATTTTCTTTAATATTATTTTGAAAAATCAGTTTGCTCCATATTTTGATAAGAATAATGAAATCAGAGATGCCATGTGACAGTCAGGAAAATGGAAATTTTTCAGCTACAAAAAAAGCAGGAAATGGAATTTTAGCTTGACTGAATTTTTCTTTCCAAGATTATTTAATATCAAATAAATACTTTTAATTTTAAGAAAAGCAGGAAACAAGATGCATCTGAAAACTCTGTTCCACCTGAGAGAGTTCATTTGGCCTTGACTTAGTTTAAAAATCAGTTTTACTTCAGTTGGGTCTCTTGTTGACATTCTTTTCTCATGGTACAAGCAGGGAAATGGTAGCAATGGGGAATGCCACCTACCAGGTTTTCTTCACATAGTTCTCTGAACTGGTAGAATTTCTGGGCCATGAGAAGTTGAGCACTGCCCACAGCAGTTCGGATTTTTCCTAGGACTGAAAAGAGCAAACATACAAGAAGTTTACACATATGCCTCATTGTTGAGATTTAGTCTAGTTAGGCAAAGAGGAAGTTATGCTGTAATACTTAGGAAAAGAGCACACACACTGCACGCACACACCCGCTCACACTCATACACACCCATTCATGCAACAGTTACTCTGTTGGTCTATTTAACAGGAGCTCCTCAGCTAAAGCATAAAATCAACTTGGAAAAAAACACATGCTCATCATGCATATTTCTTAGGAATAACGGAGTTTTCCACCAAAGCACTGGAGGTTACCAAGAGAAGAGGCTAATACTTTGCTTGTTTTTTTCCTTTTACTGCAAGGATGAAGTTCATGTGTTTACCAGTCCAGTTATGGAGTTGTTTGTGTCAGCCATCATGGACTGCTAGCTTGTTTTCTTAGCCTGAATCCAAGCACAGAAAAGCAATCCTAATGTGGAGGGGGATCTCTTGGCACTCACCGTATCCCATCCACAGCCTTCATTATTTTTCTGGAGCTCAGCCACTGGTACTGTCAGGAGAGAGCCATGGCCAGTTGAAAGATTTTCTAAGGAGTGCACGTTTTCAGCCTGTTGCCTAGGGAACATCAGCACCATCCTAGCTTTTCCACTCCACAGACCAATTTCATTGTTATGGATGTTTGATTCCCTATGTACTGCGCTGGAAATCTTCCCCTTGCAAGCTACTTCTTGCCTTCTGAGCAGTATAAAGAGAGAACCTTTCAGCTGATGGGCATGCTGAGATGGGGCAGGACTCTGCACAGAACTGTCCTTAGGTCTGCATTGTCCCCCGGCTCTCCTTTCACTAGGGCACAGCTGGGCTGCTGGAGCCCTGCCACTGGGCAGTTCTCAACATGTCCTCCTGCCAGGGAGGAGGGACAGGGCGCCCTACTCACCCCTTCCAGGCCCTTGTTGAAAAACAGAGAGGGCAATTCTCAGACGTACATTTGACCCCTTTGAAATCTTCATGGAGAGGTATTTGTGGGATTGAAATAATGATTTTGCTCTGAATTTACAGAACCTGAAACTCAGAGTGTAATTAGATGTCCCCTTCTCAACCTCAGTCCCTACAAAATTGGAGAACACAGAGGAAAAAAAAATTCATTTTGGCCCAAATTTTTCTAGTGATTTGCTTCTTCATTTAATATTGTCAGGTTAGGAAATATGTTTATGGTCCATATTATACCTAGGCACTACTCAAATACTTCAGCATCCAGTCAAGGCATTTAGGAACCATCTGAGATGTCACTAGTCACATCAAAGAGCTAAAGTGCAGAAATCGGCCTTCCCATTGATGGCAAGGGGTCCCTGTGACAGCCATCTGCTAGCAATTCCTGAGGCCTACATTTTTCCAGTCCAGTTTTAAAATCTTTGGGAAGATTACCTGTTTCCTCTTTAACAGATCAATCAGTTGTGTGAAACCATTTCTCTCTCTTTAATTAAATTTTTTTAAAGGGACGTTGCAGGCAAGAACGAAGATGAGTAAGCAGGTAGAGGAGGAAGGAGTGTTCTTTATTTTTTAAATTTTTATTTAGTTGTTCACACTGATTGTTTCCCCTGGACCTGGGATGTGAACCTGGTTCCTTGAGCTATACATGGACTGCACTCCTTCAGAGGCAGCTGACCTAACTGCTACTCCACCAGGGTATACCACCTCTTCTCTCTTTCTCAGCACTCTTGGAGTGAAGGGTTCAGGATTGAGTGGGCTAAATGTTTGGGCTCACACATTTGTCGGCCAGTGCCCTGGATGGGTCACTAAATCAGTTTTCTACAGATTTTTCACTTATACGGAGGGTTGTGAGGATGAAAAACAGCAATGTGCATGACAGTTCTGTCATATAGCAAGCACTCAAGAAACGTTTATTGTCCAGGACACTAGACTTCCTTTATAGTTGTGCTGACTGTGAGCCCCATGCTTGCTCTGCCCAGAAGAGTCAAAAACCAAATCTGGATTATTCGAAGGAGACCAGATTTCCTTGGTGCCCTGGGACAGGTGTGTGGCCTGGATGAACTATCCCAGATCTGAGACAGGTTTGAGAAGGCACTTCCTAAGTGAACATGTGGCTTCAGGCAAATTCTGAGATTTGTACCCTCTCTGAATAATCTTACTGAAGGGTAGGGTTGGGACACCAGCAAAGATAAGAATGATTGCAGCAGCTTAGCATTAGTACGTAGGTGTTTGATTTGCTGGTTGGGATAGCATGAACTATGGTGGTAGAAACTCAAATTATTCTGATATACCTAAAAACTTTGATCTGATGATTTTTAATTATACCTGAGTTCCTATGCTATATGCCAGACCGCAAGAGGAGCTAAGGAAGACACTCACTCTCAAATGAGGAGAAAGCATGACTCCTAAGAGTCATTGGGCAACATCCTACCACCCCACCAAGGCAGTGGCTAACTCAGAAGTTTTTCTGAAAGTACATCAAGGTCATCTTTCTTCGTTCAGTATGGTCTGGTGAGACCTCTAGGTGTGGAGCAAAAATATCTAGGGTGAAGGTGTGTCCTTCAGTTTCATGTTTTTTTTCTATCATGTTCCTTGAAAATTTCCTACTGGCTCCAGGATGACTTAAATTTCCAGTGTCCAAGTGATAACCTTCCCTAACTCAGGGTGCGGAGAGACGACTTTGTCTAAAGTGAAATCGTCAGCAGGACAAGCAGACAGTAACTTCTCCCACCTTGTCCCCCACACTTTCTCTTCTGGAGAACTAAAAAATCACTTTGATTTTAAAGAAAGATGCTTGAATGGAGTTTGTCTTGTTTTGGTTTTCTATTAGAAACTCACTTCGTGAGCAGGAAAACTCTTCTATCCTGAAAGTAAATTTTATATTTCTTATGTAGGCTTTGAGAAAGTGAAAAACTAAGAAACAATAAATGGCAAACACCAGTGGAAGTAAAAAGAAGGGGGAAAAGGCTGAACTTTGGTAATAAGTTAAAGGAGAAGCACCTTCACGTAATTTTGAATTTGCTCTAAAAAGTTTCATATCAAATTCAGCAGAGTAGAAAGAAAAATACTTCTCTCAAGGATGCTAGGAAAAGAAGGATTAGGGAGGCACACCCTGGTGGGACAGTGGTTAGGTCATTTGCCTCCAAAGGAGCATAGGTCACATACCCCTTGGTTTGAGTCCTGTGGGGAAACAACCAGTATGAAAAACTAAATAAAAATAAAATGCTTCTTCCTGCTTTCTCTCCCTGACTGCCTGCCTACTCATCATTCCTGCTTGTATCTTTTCTTTAAAAAAAATAAAGAGAGAGAGAAGGATTAGGGAGCAATAGCAAATGAGAGGTACAGGCTACAACTGTGTACTTTTTCCATGCACAGCCTAGTATTAGAAAGTGCTGGAAGAGCCTATGAAGAGTGAATCTCTCCATGAGTTGCCTTGCATCTCATCACTCTATCATGGTGGCAGCCACATGGCAGGGCTGCCCTGACTCTCAAGGCCAAGATAGAAAAAGGGATCTTGAAAGGAGGTGTGGGAGCTATGAGGAAGCTAGTGGGCTTCAAATTACACTTCCATGGAGCAAGGACAGTTAAGTGAGTTATGGGAAATGATTCATTCATTCAGTAGATATTTACTAAGTGCGTACAATGAGCTAGGCGCTATGGAGATGGATGCACATAACAAGCAAAACAAAGCCTTGCCCTCGTGGATCACATTCTGGTTGAAAGACAGTAGGAGACACAGATATCAAACATATAGTATAGATAAAATGTTTGGGATTTGCTGGGTTACTTATTCAGTCAGAGGGAACTAAGCATGATTGAATAATTCAAACCACAGTAAATTCTTTAAATGGTGGTGAAAGAACAGTGAGTAGTCCAAGGGTCCCACCTAAGAAACAGAAAGCAAACAAACAAACAAACAAAAAAACCCTCACGGTTTGGGGTGGTGTCAGCTGTAATGTAAAATTGGTTCTGGACCAAATAGTTTGTTTTATTAACTGTCATTTGAAAATGCCACTTGTTTTAATTTGGGAAAAAATGAAAATAGATGAAAGTGCTAAGGACAATATTGCAAATACCCACTTACTGCTCTCCCTTAAAAAAACAAATACTAGCTTTTTCAAAGTTGCTTCTGAATTTCTTTTTGTTTCTTTTCTCTCTCACGGATAAAATGAAGCCCTGTGGATAAAGCATATGTTTTCTATTCCTGTCCAATGTGTCTTCTTACTCAGAGGAATCCTTGGGTGAGAGAGTGGCCAGTCCCATCTCTGAGTTTATGAAGCTTTCTCCTCCACTCCCAGAGAGTGACAGCTAAGGGTGATTGTAAGCAAAGGGAACCCTAGGTTAGGGCCCCCACCCCTCACACCATCCCCTGCACAGCAAGACCTCATTGCCTTAAGCTGCAGACTATCTGAAAGTTAGAGTGGGGGTAGGGTGTGAAGAGTCGAGGCTCTATCAATCCAAGGAGATGTGCTCCTTGGTTTCTGTGCAGTTGGTTTCCTCTGTACTCTGTCCCTACAGGTTTTTTCAGATCATTCAACCCAAATGTAGGTGACAGTTTTAACCATCTCCCTTCTGTATATCTTCCAGAATAATGATCTCTGCTGTGTTCCTCCAGGCATACCATTATGCCATCTATTTGTGTATTATTTGCTCATCTATTAGATCTTTCTTTGTTGTGCCATTCTTTTCAGACAGGTAACTCCCATCTTTTAAAAGCATAGTGAATTGTTTGGCTCTGTTTCTTCCTTTCCTTCCCAGCACTTTCCTTAGTCTAGCCCTCAGCAGAAGTATAAAACAACCACGGAAAATGCTGTTGAGCTGAATTTCTTCTATTTACGAAAAGAGGCACACCCTTGTGGCTCAGGTGCAGGTCATGTAAAGCCTGCAGACCTGGGTTCATGACCTGGGCCAGGGATGAAAAATAAATACAAATTAAAAATTAAAAGGGGTGAGCTCCTCTTTTTGAACTCCCCCACATACATTCTAGAAACCTCTTATGGAGGCTCATAATAGAGAGGATAGGCCTTGATTAGTTCACCAAACTAAGCCACAAAGATCCTTTGGAAGGTCATTGCTGCTTGAGTTTCGCAAAAATCTGCCTTCTTAAATTATTATTACCCTGTATTTAAAAGCATTTTCATGTGCACATCGAATTGGATTTTTATGAGACCCTATGAAGCAGAGTCAGTATCATCACATCTGTTCAAAAAATTGGGGCTCAAACTACGAAGTGCTTCCCTGGGGCTTTGTCTTCACACTTACTGAAAACTATATATTTTCTTTAAGAGAGGATGGAAGGGGGAAGAGGAAGAAGCACCTTGATTAGTTTATGTTTTGTTTTTTACCCTGGCCTGGGTTGCAAACTCAGGTCCTTGGAATTTGTATGATCCCTGTACCAGGGGCTCAGCTGCCTGAGCCACAAGGGCACACACCTGAAAATAATTTGAGTATGAATCTACTTAAGCCCTATGAGTGCAATTTTTTTTTTCTTGTAGTCCAGATTTTTTTTTTTTTAACATCTGTCATGCCATGAATTCATAAGGAATAGATTCCAGCTGTTCAGGCTCCTTTTCATTTGTTCTCATAAAATGTGCTTTTCTGGGTGGAACAGACTGGCGCTTCCATGGAACCCAAGTCCCTTTGTCTTTGGCTTCCTTCTTTTTCTGATCATTTTCCTTCACATGTTTCAGGAAGCTATCTCTGCTCTTAAGAAAGCTTAATATGCATGCTCCATAAGAACATTAATTCTCTTGGTAAGAATCTTACCTTTTACTTGTTGCAACAGTGCCAACTGCTCCCTGGCTAACATTGTAGACTCTTCCAGTTTTGCTGTGGTGACACGTGTGGGGCCTACTGAACAGTGCTCATTCCCTTGATGTCTACAGCATCAACCTTCTTGTCGATTTGCATATATGTGGTCAAAGGAACACCTCCATGTCTCCTAAAAGGCCTGGAGAACATATAAGGGGCCTCGCCTCTTTCCCTTTGTGTTGGCCATTTTGGTGAATTACTGGAAGATGGTGATTCTGGCCGAAAGGAAGATGAAGGTGATTCTGATTCCTTTATCAATACTTTATTTTTTAAAGAAAAGGTGCAGGCAGGAATGAAGGCAAATAGGCAGGCAGGAAGAGAGAAGAGGAATTTTATTTTAATTCCATTTAGTTGTTCACACTGCTTGTCTCCCCCAGGACCTGTGACTTGAACCCAGGGGTATATGGCCTGAGTCCCTTGGAGGTGATTGTCCTAGCCTCTACTACTCTAGGAGACACTATCAATCTTTTATAACCAGAGTCAATTAGTGGATGGAGGGTGATTATAACAAGTCAGTGGGGGGAATTTTAAGGTCACCAAACTCATCCCTGCCCTACATTAGGATGGGAGAGAATGCACATCCTAAGGTGACTCTCATACAAAAAATTTAAATTGCAGAAAGAATGGAAGGGGCCAGGATTCCTGAAAGAGATGGTGGGTATGAGATTCGAGTTTTGGTTTTCTCTTTTAAAGATATATATATAGAGAGAGAGATGTGCCCTGGTGGAGCAGCCATTTGGTCAGTCTCTTTTGCTGGTACAGTCCACATACAACCCGGGAATCCAGGTTCAAGATCAGGGGAGGCAACCAGGATGAACAATTAAATAAGGTGAGTGGAGTGCTTCTTCCTCTTCTCTTTTCCTGCCTGCCTGCATTTTTTCTTTACATAATGAGAAGCAGAAAGAGACTACTTGGGGTATGGAGAGGTTTTTTGATGAAAACTCTGATTTTGATCCTCTTGGCTACATTCAATAAAAAATCCAAACATTTCAAAAAGAGCATATCTCCCCCCTCCCACTGACCCCCATGGGGTATGATTTTTATTTGGGACCAAGGAGGTGGCGTAAAAGCACAGAGGGCAAGAGCATGAATAACTTCCTCTAACCCCAAAAGTGAATCTATGACTAAGCTACACAGAATTTCTGTGCACTGTGGTAGCAGGGGAAAACAAAGACCATTTCCTTTGGGGATATGCTTGCAATTTTGCTGAGTCAAATCAGTGTTTCAAATCATAAGCAGGCAAAAGTAACATAGGTGTTCTTTAATACTTCCAGAGGAGGTAGGTCTCTAGAATGGAAAAGCTCTATTTTCTCTGACGGCTTCCAAATCGTATTTATGATCCTCAAGTCCATGGTCATTAGGCCCCCACTTTAGGCCTCAGAAGAATGAAGAACAGACATATATCTTACACCCTCAATGTCTCTGCCCTGAAACTTGAGCTTTACAAATCAGTACAGATGGTTCCCAATTTAGGACGGTTTGAATTATGACTTTTCACTTATTTTTTATGGTGCAAAAACCATACAAGTTCAGCAGAAACTATACTTTGCATTTTGAATTTTGATCTTTTCCTAGGCTGATCATATTTCCTTGAGACAAAAACAGGACATGAGGATGGCAAAAAACGGCACAGGGTTATGCACTGGTGACAAACGAGAGGGGAGGAGGTGGAGCAATCTGAGCAGGAGCAGCGCACCCCGGCCAGGAAGTAAGTACTATACAATGTCATCTTCAGCTACATAATAATGAGGCGTGGTCTGGTGGGACTTCATTGAAAAAAGGCCAGAGATGGTGCAAGGAATTTTGGAAGCTTCGGTAAAAACCATATTTGCTTCCCCTATAAGCCCTGCTCTAAATGTCCTGCCTCAAACACATGCCTTTAACCATCCCAATGCCAGAGACGCCCAATGACCCCCATGGTGCCAGAAATAACCCTCCTAGTTCTTATCTGCAGCTTGACCACGCTGTAGTGTTCTGCTCCCTTTGAAGAAACAGGCATGCACAGGCCGGTGGGGTGGGGTGAGGGGAAATCATCTTCCCCAATAGTGGCTCCTGTTTCTTCATTGGGGGCAGGAAGAGCAGTAGCAGCCGCAGCCACCGCAGTCAGCCCTGGCAAGGACTGTCTTTAAAGCTGGGCAAAAGGGGCAGCTGCTTTGGGGCCCCCTCAACAGACTGGGCCCAGGGCACTCAACTGCCCCTTTTGGCCCATGTTAAAGACAGTCCTGGTTTATTAAAAACAGGAAATTGACAATTATATTAAAATGATGGACTGTCAAGATATATGAAAAAAATGGTACGGTTCTGTTTAACATGGTGCGTATGGTCAGCCTATCTTTTCCCAGGTTAGTGAATTTGGGATGCTATTCTCATACACGTAATGCTGGGCAGCAGCAGTGAGCCACAGTTCCCGGTCAGCCACAGGATCACCAGGGCGAAACCCTGAGATCCTACAGTATTCTGCATTGCTGGTTTTCTAAAAAAAGACACTTTTTGTGTTTTTGCATTTCTTCATGTCAATAAAATATCTGCATTTCCTACTTCTGAGATATTCAACACTTTATTATAAAATAGATTTTGCGTTAGGTGATTTCGCACATCTGTAAATTAATATATTTTTGGCATGTTCAGTAGGCTAGGTGTATTAAATGCATTGTGATGTTTTCAACTTATGGGTTTATTGGGACGTAACCCCATTGTGCACCGAGGAAGGTCTGTACAAAGTAGTATGTCTGTCTGTCTGACCAGAGGTGAAGTTTACTATAGTGGACATACTGGGTGGGACAGTTACCAGGTCCTGCCAATTACACCATGATCTACCTAGATGCTTCTCTTCCTGTCTGATCCCTCTGTGTGACATACTGGAAAGAACACAGGCCCTAGAGTCAGGAACAATGGCTTCACCATTTACCAGTTGCTGATCTTGAGACACTTTATCATATTTTCAGAATCTGTTTTCCTTATCTAGCAAATGATAACATTTTCTTCATAGAACTGCTAATTATTTAATAAAATAACATGAAAATTGTTAGAATATAGCAAGAATGATAGCTCCTTTATCTTCTCACCACCCTTTAGCACTCCAGCATTTACCTGGGAAACAAAAACTTGGCATGATCCAAAACAGGGAGTTATTTCTTCTGTTAATTTTCACACTACGCCTTTTCTCCTGCAAAGTGTGGACTGAATATATGTCCTCTTTTTTGGTGTCTTTCATTCAGGCAGATTTTCACATGTGTCAATGAATGGGTAAATAATCTCTTTAGCCCGTATGTATAAGGAATTCATTAGATCATTCAAGGACTCCGGTTTTTGTGTTTCTCTGTATAGTCTGCTACCCCCCACATCCCATCAGAGCTAGAATAGTGAGCAACTGATGACTGGGTGATGGAGGTACCCAGAGAGGATAGGAATTAAACCAGTGGTGGACACTTGGACCACTCAGCCAGAGCTTTGTGCAGAAACAGACTCTGCAAGATGAGGGCTAAGAGCCTGTCTCATGAGCAGCAGCTGCTGTCGCCAAACAGGTCTGTTGTCAAGGGCAGCACCTGCCAGATACACTTGGTGAGGCTGCAGAGCTGTGTTCCCATCCTATGGGCCAGTGTTTTACCACGTGGATTATGATCTCCAAACTCAGTTCCTTTCCTTGCCGTTCATTAGTCCTGTGAGACAATCTTCTCTGCATCCCTCTTTTTCCTGACTTATTCACTCTCAACTCAAGCCCTGATTCCTCTCTTTGACAACAACCCTGGCTCCTAGGAGATGAAGAAATAAGAGAGAATCAAGCATGAAGACTCTCAATGTTCTGCCTCTGAAATATTTGCCACAACTAAAGTCCTCTTAAAGCTCTAAGGAGAGCAGAGGTTCTCCATGATGGTGAGCATGATGGTTACTTTGATATTAGCAGTAATGTCAGGTCCCTGGAGAGAGTTACTTACATTCACTCTTTATTATTATTATTATTATTATCATTATCATCATCATCATCATCATCATCATCATCATTATTATATTTCTTACCATTGGCATATACTGATTCTTAATGTATAGTTGTTAATTGCCCCAATAATTGTCAAATTGTTCATTGTTAATATCCCTGAAGACTTTTCTAGTCCACTCTCCCATTACGTGTGTACTTGATCTCAGTCTCTCTTGGATGCTGTAAGAACTTGCTCCATGAATCTGTCTCTCCCTCTGTAATCTTTCTCTGTGAGGTCCTTCCGTGAGATGCCTAGGGACATTCTTGCTATCTCCCATTTTAAGAGGTAAAAATACTCTTCAATTTCATGATCCTCTCCTGCTAGTATAAAATGCTACTTTCCCTCTGTTGTGGACTGAACTGTGTTCTCCCAAAATTCATGGGTCAAAGTCCCAAGTCCCAGTATGTCTATATGTGACTGAATTTGGAGATAGGGCCCTCAAAGTGGTATTAAGTTAAATGAGGTCATATGGGTGGACCCTAATCCAATAGGATAGATGTCCTTATGAGAAGAGGAGTTCGGGAAACAGATACACATAGAGGGGAGACTTTGAAGTCACAGGGACAAGACCGTCTGCCAAGAGAAGAGGCCTTGGGAGAAACCAATAAGTTGACTCAGACTTCTAGCTTCCAAAGCTGTAAGAAAATGAATTTCTGTTGTTTAGGCCACTAGGTCCAGTCTGTGGTACTTCGTATGGCAGCCCTGCAATCTCATACATTCCCATCAATGCTCACTTCTCCAAAGGGTAGAGTGCTTTCTACTTCCTCAGGTCCCATTTGTGTCATTCCCAGAGGTCTTGCTTATTACCCGCTGGCCTTTCTAAATCTCCTGCACAAGGGGACTTGGTTCCTTTACCTCCTACAACAGGCTTTGGCTCTGATGCTGCCTTGTCTGTTCCTGGTGGGCTGCTCTCTCATAATGTTAAACATGAAACTCAGTCCTAAGCCCACTTCCTTGAGTGAGTCCATCCATTCTCCTGGTTTCAGCTATTTGCTAAAATGTTTATATTTTTCAAGTTTGCAGCTCCAGTGTATACCAGCCCCTCACACTTAAGAGTAGTTTGTCTAGCCATCTAAACACACTCTTATCTCCCTAAATCCATGGCCCCTTCAGGATCCCCTGGTGATCACAATTAGGGCTCCAATACCCCAACCACACCAGAAATGTTCTCCCTTCTTTGCTAATCTTAGAGATTTTGTTTTTATCTCATGTTATTCCCATGCTTATAACTTTTCCATGGTTCTCCCTCATTCATGGGATAAGTGGGAAATCCCTTTTAGCAGTTTGCAGGGAAGGCCCTCCTCTCCAGCCTCACTTCTGCCTGCTCCCTCAGAGCTCCCAGCTTCCCAAATCCTAAAGCTGTTTTTTCCTCTGTGTCTTTGCTCAGACTCCACACCTAGTGGGGATGTCCTCCAGCCTTGGCATCTGTAGAAGCTCCTCCCCAGTGCTCAGGGGCACCACCTCCAAAAGCCCTCTCTCCTTTCACCTCTCTCTCTCTGCAATGCTCCTCAGATTCCCATGCACAGTGCTGTCTCTGCCCTTTCCACATTCTTTCCAGCATGATCTATTTATATGCCTGACTTTCTAATCAGACCTTGAGACCTTCAGTGGTATAGAATGTGCCTATGTAAGCCCTCCCTTGTATCCTGCTGAAGGAATAAATGTCTAAAAGAATTGACTCGTCTAAAAACTTCATGTTAAACAGAAAAATGAATGAGCTGCAATATGTCAGGTCTTAAGCATTCTTATTCTTTAATGTGTTATTTGTCTAAATGTGTTTGGAGTCAACATTTTAAGTTACAGTCTTGACTAATTAATTAGCTAATATAGTCTTAACCTGTGTTATTTTCTTGCACTTCTATGTATTTTGCTTGCTATGCTGACTTGGGCCTAAAGAGCCAAATCCTATTTTTTTCCCCAAAGGAAAGCTACAGGCAGGAATGAAGGTGAGCCTGCTCAGGCAGTCAGGCAGCACTAGAAAGGAGGAGGAAGCATCTTTATTTTATTTTTATTTACTTGTCCACACTGGTTGTTTCCCCCTATCCTGGGATGTGAACTTAGGGGTATATGGCTTGCTCCTTTGGAAGTGATTAACCCAGCCACTACCCCACCAGGGTGCATGGAGCCAAGCCATTCGGGATAAGTTGAATTCTTTGTGGGTCAATTAATCTCCTTATTGTCAAATTTTGATTTCTTGTTACTCACCTGGCTTTTTTTCCTTTTTCTCCTCAGACTTCAGGAGTGAAGAGGGAAAAGGAATAAAGCAAATCCACTCACTTACTTTCAAGTCATGTGGATTTGCCAGACCGAGTCTGTGATTTCAAGGTGGGACTATCCATGTGGAGACATTCTTATGTGTGTCCTGTGGAAAAAATTTTCTCCAACCAGCTGCCCAGCTACTTCTCAAACGTGCTTATGATCCAGGCTGCTGTCAACAGCAAGTCCACAGAAAACAGAGACCTGTGCTGCTCTACATTTAACACTTAACAAGAGTGCTTTTCATGTGTTTTTTTTAGGAGCTGAAAATTGGTGGCTAATGAATAAAGAATGGAACCCTCAAGAAGACATTTTCCCATAGACTGAACCCAAATCTTCCCAGGGTTAAAACATGGGGAAAAGGTATTATTTTGTTTGTAAAGGGCAAGTTTTTAAAAACTCAATTATTTTCACTTTTTCCCCCGTCCATATTCCTGTCCATACCAGTAAAAGACAATTATGCTTCAGCCCATAGCTTGATTCCTATCAGTCATGAACTATCAGTTTCATAGGCTCACATGGATAAATACAGTTTTGGAGTCAATGAAAGCTGAAGGAAATGAAATTCGTTACCATTCTCCTCAGTATTAGAGAAGAAAAGGAGGCCATGCTATGTTTGAAGTCCATTGCAATTATATTCCACAGAAATAGTTCTTGTTAGAGAAAATTCTCAGGAGAGGACTCCAGAGTCGGTCCCTCTCCCTGCTCTCATTGTCTATCTGGAGTAATGGTACCACCACCTTCCTAGGGACTAGATCTTTTCCCAGCTTGGCTCCACATTCAATTTGCCACATCTCTTCACCTGTCCATGCCTCAGCACCCTGCACAGCCTGGAGACCACCCGGGAAATGCACCCTACAAAAGGATGCTCTATAATGTCTTTCTATTACCATCTCTTCTCAGTGCTGTACAAGGTCAATGAACTGAGCATTCTAGAAGGTGAAACAGAAGGCATATTACACACAATTTCCTTTCCATTACTGCCACTTCCTCTGCGGTCACTAATTTCAGGTGGAGCCAGACTTAAAAAAAAAAATAGAAGAGAGAGAGAGAGACTATTTGTGTGTGTGTGCATGGGGACCAGTGTGGGGAGGGACCTTTTGAAGTCAACTTCAAAAGTAAGATCAAAATAAAGCAGAGAGGAGCTAGAATGCACCCGCCGCCTCCCACTTTGAAATGCACTGGGGCTGGACGCAGATGAATTACAGAATCATAGAGCACGGCTTTGCCTGCCACGCACTGTTTCACAGGCTGCAGAGACATGCCACAGACGACACTGGGCAGAGTAAGCCTGGTGATCGTACTGATAGGCCATCACAATGATGACTGTGCACAGCTTCCGTAACTCAACCTGAAACCAGGCAAACCCTTTCAGGTTTCATTACCAGCCCCACATTCACTGCCAAGGCTCACAAGCCTTCTGGGGGGAACACCGGCCAAGTTTCACTAACGTGGATGCTATTACCAGGCAAAATTCAAATGGAATTAGTCTGCCTCCTGCACACGCTCTGGGTTTATCAGTTTCTTTCAGATAAAGCCTAAAAATTCCACATATAAGTTGCCCACAATTCAAGAGGCAAAGATAGATTTCAAAGTACAATTAACCAGTATTTCATCCGAGGGCCACTGAAATCCGAGCCTGTGTTTTTGCCCCGCCGAGGTAGACGGCATTTCTCGTGGAAGCATTCAGTTCCATCTGGTCATTTCATTCCCGGTCAGATAATACCAGACGTATCTATGTAACATACAAGCCACTGTCAAATAGCACTGAGCCATCTCCCCGAGACAGCTGTTTCACACAAGGGCTTCATTGTCTAAGGGAAGCTTGGATTATTTTACTTCAAGTGCGGCGGGAACAAGCATTCTGTCAGCTGCGCTGGAGGAAACCTCTCTCACTGCAGAGTTTCAGCATTTTGCTATCAAGCCAAAAATTTACTTTCGACTATTAAGGAGGAAGGTTTAAAATAAGAACTGAAGTCCTTGCTCTGCTTTTATTTTATCAGGGAAAATAATAGCTTCATGCACCCAAAAATGTAGTTATGTTTTTCAAAAGATAACTTGAGATGACTGGCTACTCAAGGACTGGTTTTCATTCTGCTCGTTGTTATGCACATCTATCCAGTTTCATTTAAACGGGGACTCTGTTTTCCAGTCCTGAATGCCCAAAACAATATCTCAAGGAAGGAGCTGTCAGCATTAGGATAATGGCATCAAAGAATAATGGATAACTGCATAATTATTTACCATTGGGTGATACCTTCCTGCTTCCTGCAGCTTCCCATACCCCAAATCTGTACCTCCAGTTCCCATTGAATACACAGGTTAATTCCTAACATTTTTTTTCCCATGGATATATGATACTTTGAATTCAGGAAGACACTTAACAAAATACTTTACCACCTTATAAGCATGATGAATAACTATGAAAGTGAACTATGAATACCCATCTTTAATTGCTGTAGAATTTTTTGAGAATTTTTTTATTGTGGTAAAATATATATTCTACCATTTTAACCATTATTAAGTATACAATTCAGTGGCATTAAGTTCATTAATCATTTTATTATCTTTTTTAAGAAAAACTACAGGCAGGAATGAAGGTGAGCAGCCAGGTAGGAAGAGAGAAGAGAGAGAAAGATGCATTTTGTTATATCTTTATTTAGTTGTTCATCTTGGTTGTTTCCCTCAGCTCCAGGACATGAACCTGGGTCTGTGACAGGAGGAATTTGATAATGTACAGAGGTGATGTGGCAAGGAGAAGGGACTTGATACTATACTATTATATAGGCAATGTAACCAATAAAATTCTTTGTAACCATATGGAAAAGTGTTGGGATGCACTTAACTGAAAGGTATAAAAGATGGAGCCTCAGCACAATCGGGGCTCAGCCTTTGGATGTGAACCCGCTGAGCCCTGCCAGCAGAACAGTAAACTTTGCTTCCTGATAAAGCCTGGTGTCCCGTTTCCTTGCTTTCTGGGTCTACAACAGATCCTTGTGATGTATGTGGCTTGTGCTGGCTGGAGGCAGCGGACCTAACTGCTACTCCACCAGGGCCCAACCATTTAGCAAATATTTAAAAATATTTAAAAATTGTACTAATTCTGGTGCTGTACAAAATATATTAAGCAAATATGGTTAGAATCTTCCCTTTTCTCATGCAATCTACCTAACTTTTCATGATGACTTTAAAGACTAACTACCCTTGGAGGTATTTATCAAGGAGACCATTGTCATGTATTCTGAAAAGAGGTCCTCCTTCTACAGAACCCAAAGAACACACAGAGAGTTTATCCAAGAGGTAGATATATCTGTGCATGACCCATTTATCAAAGTTATTTTTCTGGGTGTGCACAGTTTTTTTATTTTTAAAACTGGTTCTTCAGAAAAGGGTTATGCCTGCCAAACAGGGATGGCCTCTTTCTTCCCACCCCTCTTTTTTAAAAAAATAAAGGTTAAATTGGAGAATTAGTAAAACAAAGGAAGCCTGCAACTCCAGGCCCAGTTATCAGAACAGAAGGGTGGTTGCCAAGGAGTCAGGGACAGATATGTCTGGAGAGCTTTGGAGGACTGCACCCAGTGACACACAAAGAATCATTATCTTGTCAAATGTTATTCATGTTGTATCTGTTTCATCAGACACTTCTGTGTTCTGTGACCTTGGACAAGATTCTGCCAGAGAGCTGTTTTGAGGGGAAATAAAACAACACCTGTCAATGTCTCAAGTCCACTGCCAGGGGTATTGTAAGGACAAGATGAATATTCCTTCCTGCATTTATATTCTCCCTCCTTCCCATGAAGCAGAAGGTTGCTAGGCTTTCTAGTCAATCCTCACTGATTTGGTTTATAACTGGCAAAGTCTTTGACCTGAGCGTTGAGCTTAGGTCTCCATTGCTCAGAATTTGGAATGTCAGTAGGTGGAAGTTCCTATTTTGTACTTCCCAAGGTTGGAAGATAGAGAAAGGCTTCAGGTTCCTGTGGAATGGAAAAGCTGGAAGGGACATAACAGGATTCACGCAGACAGCCCAGCTGACCATTGCCGTGGCAGGTGGTCATCTCTCTCAGCCAAATCCTTGCCCTCATCAGAGGGACTCATCACTTCATAAACAAACAGCCCTTCCAGCTTTTGGCCACTATAATTGCTGGTTACTTTTTGAGTACTTTTTAGTTACTTAGGATTAAAGATTTTACTAAGCAAAATATCTTTGTAAAACAGAATTTCCAAAATATTTCCAGGGCTCAAATACTTTATACTCATGACTTACTATATGCTAGGACCTTTCAGAGATGCTGATTTGAAAATCAATGAAACAAAAATAGTTTCTAGGGTGCACTCTTGTGGCTCAGGTGACTGAGACACTGATGTGGGGACCACGTAAAGCCCAAGGTTCCAACTAAATAAAGGTGTTTCTTCTTCTCTTTCCTTCCTTCCCCATTCATTCATTTTTTCCCTCCTCTCTTTAAATAAAACATACTTTGTCCTCAGACAGCTCACTTTTCAGTAGAGGAGAGAGTTGCACACATTATTGAAAGTACTGTTGTAAATAACGAATAGGTAAATTTACAGGCGATTACAGAAGCACTGGAGAGACACACCCAATTCAGCCTAAGGGCAGGCATTCTGCAAAGACTTGCAGAAGGTGAGGCCCAAACTGAGATTTGAAGCAAGAGCCATCTTTTGCAGATTAGTTGGATTTATATAAATAGGTCTTACTAATTAGAATTGGTTTTGTTCATTAAAAAAAGTGATTCAGGCAACTGAAGTGCTGGGGTGTAAACCACCGACTGGGGTATATAGTTTTATGAACAACTAAATAAATAAAGATGTTTCTTCATCTTCCTTCCTTCCTCTCTCTTCAAAAAAAAAAAAAGAAAAGAAAAGAAAAGAAGGATGTATGAAGGTCATTTACCTCTAAACTTTGTGTTAGCAATTTGATCAAAAGTGATAGAATTATATTTTTAAAAAATGCATAATTTGGACTTTTGGTCATTGATCATTGACTTTCAACCTGTATTCTAGGAATCCTAGGAATACTCTTTTGAAGGGTGGGGGTATTAAGGACCTTTGTCCAGGGGCAGTAGAGGTTGAATTTACTGGTGTTTTCTACAGTTCTTTTTAATTAGAAAAGAGAGTTCTGATATTAAAATGTTTCAAGCTACAGAGGGAGACTGACTCCCCAGTGAAGCAGATTTAATTGCATATTTACCATCCAAGACTAATTTACTCAGTTGAACACTTGAAAGCAAAGCACTAAAAACTACTCCCACTTCTAGCTCTTTTTGCCTGTTCTGGAACCATGACCCTTGAACCTCCCCACTCCTTCTATGCCCTGCCCCCTCCGCAATAAGAGGTAGATCTGAGGAAAGCCATCACTACTGTGAAGAAAATGTCCTCAAGACATATTATCAATGATGGGACAGTAGCACTTTTATGTACAAAACAAATGATTATTCTTTAGGACAAGTCTTGTTATAACAAAATATTTTCATATGGAATAGGTTTTTATAAGTCCCTTTTATAAACTCATATTTAAAATTCTGTAAGAGCAAATGATGAGACAATTCCTTCATTTTCATTATTTGGAGTTTCCCCAGCAGTGCACAATTCAAAATAAAATAAACTTCTCTTTTATTGCCAGCACAGGCTGAGAACCTAGTTCTCTGACAAGGTTTTCACCCTTCAAATATATGTGGTTGGATCAAAATACACTGACTTGTTTTCATAGCTCCTTCAGTGTGTGGAAAGATTCTCCTAAATCTTCATATAAAGCTGTGTCATAAAAGTTAGTTGGTGCACCCTGGTGGAGTAGCAGTTTGGTCAGAGTGAAGGCCACATATCCCAAGGACTCAGGTTCAAGACTTGGGGCTGGGATGAAAACCTAGATGAACTAAAAGAAAACAAAGTATTTTTTCTTCCTCTTTCATCCTGCCTGCCTGTCTCTGCTCGCTTTTGTTCCTGCCTGCACCTTTCCTTTAAAAAATAAAAATAATAAAACTTAGTCAAGAAAAGTCAATCTAATCTCAGATCAGAAGAAAACATCAGATTAAAAGATAACATCAGATGAACTTCCCTGGGCACTACTGGAAGCCAATCAAGAAGCTAAAGTAAGTTCCAAGTTAAAGAATTGAAATCTGAACGTTCATGTCCCATTAAAGAGCAACACAGATACCACTGTGCCTTAGACACTAGCGTTTTTCTTAGGAAAAGCTGATAAACTTGGCGAACATCCACAATGGTAAGAACTTCCTACTGAAACCATGCCCACCCCAGGACTGGTGCCTCATGCACCTCTGCCAGGGCAGAAAGCTAGTTCTGCTTAGGGACCAGCACGGAGATGAGCCCGTAGAGGCAGCACTGTTAGGGGCAAATGCCAAGTTACTTTTCCACTGCTAAGTTGTTTTCATTCATAGGAGGCAAGGGCAGAAGGAATGTTACAGAAACCCACTCACAGATTTTTCTAATCTTCCCATTAAAGCAACAAATTAGCTAGTTAACCTGTTGGTAGGAAGCAGGTAGGCGGACTTAGCACAGAGAAGAGCTGTGTAAGCAAGACAGTGGACATGGTGAGAAAATTCCACAACTTAATAACATTATTTTCCAAACTCAGTTTTTATTCAAAATTTAAGAAATTGGGATACTCACTGTTCCTTGCCACAATGAGTTTGGTTCATTTCGTAATTTATTTAACATTATTTCAGTACCTTCTAGGTCTAATTACTGAGACTTTCAGGAGGAGGTTAGGAATGATAAAAATGACAGTTATGTAAAAAAAAAAAAATCCTTACCAATGTGGGAGATGGTGAAGTGACAGGACGCCTTGGATTTTCTTCAAGATACTTCAGCAAAAAATGGTATAAAGTGGGATAAGATAAGACTGGCCAACTGTTGAACTGGGAGTTCATTATATTAAACTCTGTTTTGTGCATGTTTTCAAATTCTGATGATAAAAAGTAAAATGATCATCTGAAAAATGTGCTAAAGGCACGCCCTGGTGAAATAACGGTTGGGTCAACCACCTCTGAAGGAGTGCAGGCCACATACCCCTCGGTTCGAGTCCTAGGGGTGGGGGTGGGGGAGTGACAGCCAGTGTGAACAACTAAATAAAAATAAAAATATTTCTTCCTCCTCTCTCTTTCTGCCTGCCTACTTGCCTTCATTTCTGCCTGCACCTTTCCTTTCAAAAAAGGGTGGGGGGTTTGTTAGAAAGTCACTTTAACCACAGTACTTTTTTTTCTTCTAGGTGGTTTCTACTCAAAAGTAAAGATGGGCTTACCACTAAATTTCTTCGATTCAAAAATATGATTAGTTGGAAGACACACCATTCTTTTAACAATAGTTTTTCAGAGGAAAGTAAATATGCAACATACATATATACACACTGATTATAAACAATATCCAGTCTCAAAATTGCTTAAAATGTGCCTCAGAATTGATCTAGTCATTTTTGTTACCTAGTCATTTCTTTGTTTTCAATTTTCTTTTTTGTTAATTGTTAATAGGAATCATTGTTGTTTAAAGGTCAAGGCTGAAAATAATGGTGTGTAAAGTATCTATATATTTTATTTAGTCACCATATTTTCTTCTATCATTTACTTCAACCATTAAGTCAGAATTTGTGTTCATTAATTTAGCTGCTAAAGGTTTGTCCCCCTAATACCTGAGAGAAAGTGCATGCCACACAGGTTTAGAATTTAAATAAATGTGGGTCTCTAGGGGCCTCTATATGACAAGCCTTGCTTTAATATTGTGTATTAATGAAAACAAAACTGCAGTATTATAAATGTTCAAAGCATATGTACCTGTGAATCTTTCAACTAGCTAGGATTGTCTGTTTCTTGAGAATTAGCAACGCTTCAGGACTACGTTGGAAGGAGGACCGAAGTTAGAAGCGCAAGGCCATGCCCGCATGGAGGCTGCGTGTGGTAATTTCCAGACAAGACAAGCTCTAGAACTGGAAGTCAGGAATCTAAGCACTAAGGAAGGTGTTGTCATACCCACAGGTAGGTTTCCACTCTATTGTGCAGGTGGGGGCCCCTGACGCAGGGCTGGGGTCACCTACCTCTTCTGCTGTTCTGCTGTGGGGTGTGGGACCCCAGGGCTACAATGACACTGACTTGAAAGAAATCAAAAGATGTCTGAAAACCCACCCTAACCCCAGACCTAAACGTGGGGCATTCAGGAGGCACAGTGGCTTTACTTACTGTCATCTGGCAGGTGGTTTTCTCGCTCTTCTCTCTCCATCTGCTGGCACCAGCCTTCCATGCGGTCTCGCTCTGCCTGCAGAAGCTTCAGAAACCAGTGGCCATCCCGGTGGCACACGGACCTCTGAACGGCCTCCAGTGGGTCTTCGGTGATGGAGTCGATCCAGGGATCCGGAGGTGGCAGAATCGAAGGGTCGAAATCTGCATCGAAGTCATCATCGGCTGCACAGGCATGGTAATGGTTTCCTGAGCCCTGGATGCTGACAGTGGAGGTGCTGGCATCGCGGGAGAACTGCCTGGCCATTGGGTTGTGGCTCGCAGGGTCCTCGACAGACTCCAGAGAGTTTTCCAGGTTATCATGGAAGTCCAGGTCAGCCTGCACTGCGGTCGTCACACTGTTGGAGCGCGTGAACCTGCGGAAGCTGGGAGGAATGGAGGGAGGGAATTCAGCTCAAGCCATTTTGTAAAGCAAAGCCGCATTCCACATTTCTTTCAGGGGGGCTAAGAGGGGTTTCATCTAGTCTGTAGAGGTTCTCAAGGCAAGCACACCACTTCAGAGTTGTGATGGAGAGAACGCAAATCTCTCACCTTTGTTCAATACAGGATATTACAGCGTGTGTAGAGAAATTCTAGAAAGGGAGCAACGTGCACAGCTATCAAAGCCAGTCTAATGTTCAATGTCCAACTTCTGCCCTAATCCCGGGGTGGCTTGAGTTCTGGAATTCAGCTTGGTGATGGTTAAGGAAACAATTCCAATATATCTAAGTCTGTGTCATTTACTTACAAGTGGCTGTGTGATGGACCTGGACCAAGACTCGTGAATTCTGCAAAACCACATTTTCCAGGGGCAGCTCTTAGCAAGTAAAGCTTCCTGAAAGCAAACTAAAGCGCCTTCAGCGTCTATTCAAATAAAAACTTCTTTCTCTGGTAAGGATTCATCTATTTCTAATCATATAGGTCATCCCAATATAGTCGTGCATCAAATAACGATATTTCACTCAAAAAATCAACTCCTAGCTCAAGAGTTCTCCAGTAGCTTCTACCCTGCAGCTTTCATTTCCCTCCCAACAGCTCTTTTACCAAGATGATAAAAGATAGTAACAGAGCCAATCTGAACATTTTATATGGAAATTCATGTGGTCAGTGTTTCTTAACCAAATGGCTCTATACCTTTCTGGTGAAGCCCTGCAATGAAGGTGAGAATATGTGGAAGGCAGAAGAGGTGGGGAAGAACAGAGGAACAGTGAATACTTCCTAAGACAAGGGCAAAGGAAGGGGAGTGAATGAAGTAATTTAAAACACAAGAAAAGCTTCATTAGCTCCTGGAACAAGCAGGAAGCAAGAATGGGGAATATAAGTCCACTGAAGGCAGTATCATACATCTGTTATACCACTCGGTACTATTTTATGTTTTTAGATCTAATATTTAATTTATTAATATATCATATTCATCTATTGATAAATATAATATATATTTATTATTGTAGAAAATATAGATAACAAAATTTACCATTTAACAATTTTCAGCGGCATACTTAATATACAATCATATTGTGGAACCATCACCACCAATCCATCTCTACAACATTTTTTACCTTCCCTACTTAAAATTCTGTATCCATTAAACAACTCTTCATTTTCTCATCCCCCTTCATCTCTGACAACTACTGTCTACTTTCTGTTTCTACCAGTTTAACTACTTTAGATCTCATAAAAATGGCATTACACAGCATTTGTCCTTTTGTGACTGGCTCTTGTCACTTAGCATAATGTCTTCAAGACTGATCTCTATCATAGTATGTCAGAATTTCCATACCCTTTGGGTTAAAAATGTTCGTGTGTGTGTGTGTGTGTGTGTTACATTTTGCTTATCCATTCACCTATCGATAGGCACCTGTGTTGCTTCCAACTTGTGCTGTTGTGAATAATTCTGCACCAATGTGAGTGTACAAATACCTCTTCAAGGCCCACTTTCAATTCTTTGGGTGTGTAACCAGAAGAAGAATGACTAAGTATATACTAACAACTGCCTTACCATTTTCCATAGCAGCTGTACCATTTTATATTCCCACAAATGTGCACAAATTTTCCAATTTCTCTACATCTTTGCTGTGTTTTTTTTTAGAGTAGTCATCCTAATGGGTATGAGATTATATATTTTTATTTTAAGATGGTTTGTTTGCTAGTTGATTTTCAACTAATGTTTCATATCAACAGTGCCAGCCTGAAAGGATACTGTACGAAAAAATATCCACACAACATTTAATAAACCAAATGTGTTTTTCCTCAACTCTTCTTGAACACTATTAAAGTATTAAAATTAATACTGACACTCTGGTCCATCAAAAATGAAGAATGATCAGAACAGTACATATAAATTATTGTTTGCAGGATTATAGAAAGACTAGACGTCACGAAAAGAAGTACAATCATCTAAATAAGTCCATTTTTTCTTAGAAAATAAATGTCTAGGAAAAAAAAGAGGCTGAAATTTTGATCTGTGTTAGTTATAAGGATGCTAAAAATGATCAGATATGTTGTGATTCTGGCCACACATTTTAGGAAGATAGATCAGTCTAAGCTGGTCCATCTCGCCATTTGCTATTTTCAATAAAATATTTCTGTTGAAGGTATTGGGCCTGATTATTTTGTAAGCTCTTTAACTCTCAAATGGGCCATTAAAAAAAAATCAGAGTGTGAAAATATGCAAGTAATATTTCAGCTCTGTTGTAGCACCAATGGAAGGAATAACAATTTTACTAAAGAGGTTCTTCCAATAGTCACTCATTTCTTCACTGCAGTGGGCAATTTCTGCATTCTTCTTGTTCATCCCCCACATGTGAGATGTCATCTCCCAAAGCTGAGCTTCCTCTCCAATTGCATTTGTGTGAATTGGATGACTCTCCCTGTCACAGTTGACATTTTGGCTGTTCTACTAACACAAATCCCAAGTATGAAAACATTAGGTTCCACTCTCTAAGATCATGTATAGCCAGAGGCATTACATTCCCAAACTTAAAGAAGTACTAGTGCCTTATTGTCATCTATCAGTGCAAATACTGCCAGAGACAGAGTCTGTTCCACATGCAAAACAGAACGACCTACTTTCCTATGCTTGTTTTCATCTACACAAAACCCTATTACCAGCATTCCTGACGGAGGGCTCCTGGCTATGAATCTTGTAAAGTATCCACCTTCTTGAAAAAAAAATTACTTGGCAGTAGATTAATAGAAGTTTGCAGTTTAGTCACCCAGAAAGAAATAAAAGTTAAGTAAAATGAAAATGGCTCGGGATTAAAAGCGGTGCCTTTGAACTCAGGCAGCCCTGTCCAGGCTGCACTGTTTCTATCAATTAAGTTCCTTAAGCAAGTGCTTTCTTCCACCCAGAGCTTTCAAAGAATGTTCTGCTCTACAAAACATTTTATGTCTTTCATGTGCAAAGTTGCTTTGGGTGGAGGGTGTGCAATCAAGTTGTTATTGTTGTTTCAAATTTTTGATAAAAATAATAAAAGAATCACTAGATTAGTTTCTGTATTTTTAAAAAAGATCAGTTGCTGGTTGTTGGTAAAAAACCCAAAAGTCAAACCCAGAGGCTTACTGTGTCTGAACCCACAATTTCCAATCCTGAAGTTTCTTCAGTCCTTCATGCCCCGAAGGCATAATGTGTAATAATTACAGCTTCTGAAGAGCACCGGCTAATATTCTGTACTAAGGAGCAGAAAACCTTGAAACCAAAGACTGGATCAACCAGTATGGGACACAATACCCTGTCTGTTCTGAACTGCAAGAGGAAAGTCACTTGTTAGCATTTGCTTCTGCTGTTGCTTTGTGTTTCTATGAAACAAGTTATATTTCTAATTAGAGGATTTTCTGTTCCTTCCCCGTGACTTTTCTGTACCATAATCATAAATCAACACATTGATGATAAATCACAGAAACCCATTTTGTCCCCCACCCCCAACGGATGGGGTCGTAGTCAAATAAAGTAAGTCATGAACAAAAACTAAACACAGGCAGTATCTTAGCACCTACATGCTTCGAACCTGCAAAGTCTTCAATGATGTGAGACTCAAGTCATAAACTTATTTTAGGGAGACTAATATAGTCATTCTATTACAGAATCCTCTAGCTCTGGTTATCGCTCTCTCTCTCTCTCTTTTTTTTTTTTAAAGGAAAGAGGCAGGCAGGAATGAAAGTGAGCAGGCAGACAGGCAGGAAAAGAGAGGATCCCTCTCATTCACATAATGGTTGCTTTTCAGGGAAAATCTAGTTTCAAAGGAGAAATACATTTTTTACTAAGCCTTCTGTCAAGGCTGAACATGTGTGGGATCTGAAAATGCCATTCTTCAGAAGTGCAGCCATCTTGGCACCTAGTGATATGGTGCCATTTAACTGATGTAAAGCCTAAGATGCCTCACTATATAATATAAAAGAGATAAAAAGAAAGGCATGGTGGCAAGGAGATTGAGATCCATACTTAAAAACTTCCTAAAGGGCTCACTCTTTCCTGTAAGATCAGTTTCCTGTTAGAGCAGTGCAAACAGGAACCAGGATGTAACCCTTGTTCATACATTCACTGGAGAGGAGCTCTCCTGCTTTCCATCTGTACGTGGTTATCACTGCCTATGCACAGATTTTAAAACTACTTCAAAACAATAACCATTGGTTATTTTTAATCTTCTATGTTCATCATTCTTTTGACTCAAGATCTTTTTAAGCAAAACAAAACAGAACAGGTTTTCTACAGAAAGACTATTCTAAGTAATTGTGAGGCATTTGAAAGAAAGAAGGGAAGAAAATGGAAAACAATGAGAGTGGGATTGTTATCATCTGAGAGGGATCAGCATGGCGCCAGCAATTTTAAGTACCAGCAGACAGGTGCTAGAATCCTCGCTGGGCTGTCACCATGGGAACTGTGGCCAGAAGCTGCCACCAAACATCTTGGAACTGACTGTGCTTTCCCTCAGTCACAGAGATTTACATCTCTCCTGGGCCACTAACTCCAGATAACTAACAAAAGTCCAGAAAGGGTGCACCCTTGTGACTCAGGTGGCTGAAATGACTGAGGTGTGGACCATGTATAAAGCCTAAGGACCTGGGTTTGCCATCCAATGCAGGGTGATAATCCAAAATAAACAACTAACTAAATAAAAGTTCCTTCCTTCCTTCCATTCCTCTTTCCTTCCTTCCTCCTTTCTTCCCTCCCTCCCTGTCTTTCCCCTCTTTAAAAATTGTCCAGGAAAGCTCATTCATAATTCTTTTTCATTGAGTCTTGTTTTAGCTCAAATGGAGGTCATAGGCTTGTGAGTCAGATGGTTAATTTTCTTTTTGCAAAGTAAGTTATCTAAGAAAATACAAAATGTAAAAAGGGAGAAAGGGAATGAGGGGAAACCGAAAGACAAAAAGAGGAACGGAGGACTGAGGAGGAGGACGGAAAGAGGGAGAGAGAGAAGAAAGAAAAAGAAAAGAGAAAGAAAAGAAAAATGTTTGCAGCACAGTATGAATTATGCCAAGTTTCAGGTTTTTGAAATTTGAAGCACAGGAATGCCATGCCTTTAAAACTCAGCTGTACTGTAAGGAGCTATTTGGTTAGGTCACGGTACTGTTGACTTGGCAAAGAGGAAAGGTTGCTTGCCAAATATAATATCAAGGGTAGGTACTAAGCTTTGTAGCACTCCAAGAAAACTGTAAGTAGTGAGGACTGATCCAAAGCTTCTGGGCTGGCAAAGGAGGTATGTTTTTGACTGCCAAAGACCTTTCCAAGTCTGTGGTCCTTGAATTGACTGTCAGAAGATGCTGTCTTGCTTTTGTCTTTGTTTTAACACCCTGCTGACTTGAAAGGGCATAGATCACCACAAACTCAAATGTTAGCATATTTAAGTCACTTGTAATCAAAAGAGATCTTTTATAATAAGTAACATTGTGCTCAAAAAGAAAGCGACGCCACCTCTCCACTTACTTGTTCCACCTGGTTATAAAGCCATGAGTTTTAATCTTTAACCTATTCATTGAGTCACATATTTCTAGAAATGAGGAGCAGCTCTCATAATAGATTGACAGAACTTTCCTTCAACACCTGTGCCTCAATCTGTGTACCTACACACCTGCAGGAATGGCAGGTGTCATTTTAGTACCAGCATTTTTCATTATGGCATTAAGTGTGTCCTGGAGGTGTGAGTATTATTTCATGTCAAAAGGTATACTAGGAAAGAAGGAGTTAGTTCCATCAATTGGAAATAAGAAAGAAAGATCATAGATTTTTATGCAAATCATTAAAAATATCCATCTGTTCTGATTCCCAACCCATAAATGAGTAGTGCAAACGCTGGGGTAACCATGAAACATACATAAAAAGATCTTGATTTCTCGCTTGCGTGCACACCTCCAAACACACAACGTCTGCTCTAGACATTTGCTATTATCCAGCTTCACCTATTTCACAAAGGAATGTCAGGAGCTGATAAGAGAGCCACAAAGAGACTTGCTACTCATCTATTCTAGGAAAGGTTTTATCCTCTAGTTCCCTGGACACTGAAGACAAACAATCCTGCAGTAACAGATTCTCACTTAGATAATTTCTAGATAGATCCTAGAAAGGTAAGGAATAATTTGCAAAAACATAAATAGAAATATTAAATATGGCGCGCCCTGGTGGTGGTTAGATTAATCCTCTCTGAAGGGGCCAGGACACAAACCCTGGGTTCAAGTTCCTGCTCTGCGGGGAAAAGACAATCAATGTGAAAACTAAAGTTAAAATATTAAGTAAAGTGCTTCTTCCTCCTCTCTCTCCTGCCTGTCTGTCTACTCGCCTTCATTCCTGCCTGCACCTTTCCTTCAAAGAACAACAACAATAAAAAACGAACCTGGGAAATATATTTTAAAAAATGTTGGCAAGATTTTGGAGAAATTGAACGTTTATAGATTTTTTGTGGTAGTTTGTGCTTCCTCAAAAAGTTAAACAGAATTATCATAGGACCCAGATGTTCAAACAAAAACTTTTCTATAAATGTTTATAGCAGCTTTATTCACAATACATAAAAGGTAGAAACAATCTAAATGGCCATGAGCAGATGAATGAATAAACAAAATGCAGCGCAAGCACACAATGGTTATTCAGCCATAAAAAGGAATAAAATACTGATGCTTGCTCCAACTTGAACAAATCTCAAAATATTATGTTAAGTGAAAAAAGTCAGACACAAAAGGCTAAATAATGTATGATCACATTTAAAAGAATTATCCAGAATAGGCAAATCCATGAGTAGAAAATCCATTGTGGTTTCAAAGGGCTGAGATGAGAGGTGGATGTGTAGTGACTGCTTGTTGGGGGTAGGATTTCTCTTTTGGGTGACAGATTATTTTGGACTAGATAATGATTATAATTGAACAATGTTGTGAATGAATGCAGTTAATGCCACTGAATTGCATGCTTAATGGTTAAAGTGGTAAATTTTGTTATTTGTAGTTTACCATATTTTTAAAAAATCAACCAATTCATGATATTAAATCTAAAATAAAAAACCTTGTGATTATCTCAACAGATGCAGAAAAACATTGACAAAATCCAACATTTCTGATCATAATTCTTAAGAAACTAGAAATAAAAAGGAACTTTCTCAACTAGATAAAGGGTATCAACAAAAAAACCTAACACTCACATAATATTTAGTGGTGAAAAACTGATTATTTTCACCCAAGATAAGGACCAAGGCAAGGATGCTGATACTCATGATTTACATTTAACATTGTGCTGTATTATACTAGAAGTTTTAACCAGTATAGTAACACACAAAAAAGAATGATTTCAGATGGAAAGAAGAAACAAATCTATATTTATTTATAGATAGCATGAGAGTCCACATAGAAAAATTCTATGGACTCTACAAATAAAAGTTACTAAAACTAGTAAGTGAATTTAACATTACAGGATAGAAGAGCAACATACAAAAATCAAAGGTATGTGGTGCAGCCTGGTGGAGCAGCGATTGGGTCAACAACCTCCGAGGGAGGTTATTATAAATCACATACCTCTGGGTTCGAGTCCCAGGTCCAGGGTCGGAGTAGGGTGTGTGTGTGTGGAAGAAACCAGTGAGAACAACTAAATAAAAATAAAATAAAGATGCTTCTTCCTCCTCTCTTTCCTGCTTACCTGACTACTCACGTTCATTCCTGCCTGCAACTTTCCTTTAAAAAAAAAAAGTTACTTCTATGACCTAACAAAGGATGATTAGAAATCGAATGAAAATAAATACCATTTGTAATATCTGGAAAAATAGGAAATAACTATTGATAAAGCTGACAAAATACATGTAAGCCTTTTACACTATCAATTACATAACATAGGTGAGAGGATTTAAGGAAGATCTAAATAAGTGGAGAGAAGATAATAAATCTCATGAAACTGATAAATAAAAAGCAATCCCAATCAAAATTTATATTAATTAACAACCTCTTTTAAAAATTCATATGGAAAGACAAAGAACTTAAAAGAACGTGAAACAAATACTGTGCAAAAGGAGGAAATTAAGGACTACACTACCTAATTTCAAGACTTATGTGATACAATAGGCAAGACAGTGTGGTACTGAGATGAAACTAGGCAATTCGATCACTATAACAGCACAGAAAACGCAAAAAAAGATCTATACACATATCTCAATAAATATTTGCTGGCGTGCCCTGGTGGAGCAGCGGTTAAGTCAATCACCTCCAAAGAATACAAGGCCATATACTCCTCGGTTTGAGCCCTGGGTGGGCGGGGAAACAACTAGTGTGAAGACTAAATAAAAATAAATAAAATGTTTCTTACTCCTCTCTCTTCCTGCCTGCCTGCCTAGTAGCTTTCATTGCAGTCTGCACCTTTTCTTTAAAAATAAATAAGTGAATGAATGAATGAATGAATGAATAAATATTTGTTAGAAGGAGCTAAGGATATGATATGTAAAAATTAAGCTCTGATTCATCTCTTTCACTACATATAAATAATTAACTTGAAATGGATTGTTGATCATAAAATTTGAAAGTGAGAATTCTAGAAGAACACAGAAAATCTCTGTAAACTTGAATTGGCCAGCGATTTCTTAGATATGAGAGAAATAATAATCCATGAAAGAAAAGCATAACTTCATTAATTTCATTAAAATGATGATTTTCTGCTCTTTAAACTCTGCTAAGAAAATGAAAAAGACAAATCACTGGCAGAGAGAAAAACCTGCAAATCACCTGTCTGATAAAGAACCTGCATCCAGAATCTAAAGACCTCTCAAAACTCAATAATATGATAAAAATTAAAACTTTAATTTAAAAGGATTTGAATAGACACCTCACTAAGTAAGATATAAAGACAGTCAATAAACTCATGAAAAGATGTTCAATATCATTACGTAATAGGGATATGCAAATTAAAACCACAATGAGGTAATACCACATAGCTATTAACATTTTTAAAATTTAAAACACCAACCATACCAAAATACTGACACTAATATGTAGCAACTGGAACTCTCACATAATAAGAATAATATGGGATACCTGAAACTTTCACACAGTAGACAAGTGAAATGTATAACCACTTTAGAGGGACCTCTTTGGCTGTTCCATAAAACATTAAATATCCACACTCATATGACCCAAACATTTCATGAAATTTTTAATCTAGAGATGAAAAGAAATGCTAGATTTGCACAAAAATGTTCATGACAACATTATAATAACTTCAAATTGGAAATGATCTAACTGTTCATCAGCAGATCAATGAGGAAACAAATGTGGTTTATATATACATTAGAATATTAATTTGCAGGAAAGGACACAAAATATTTAAATGTGAAAAATGGATGAATCTCAAAACAATTATGCCAATAGAGAGAAAGCAGACCAAAAAGAATTACATATTGCAGACTGTATTTAAATAAAATTCTGGAAGCACAGGTGCCAGCAAGTGGACATGGGGGTAGGGGAGGAGAGGTAGGTGGAAGGAGGAACAAATGTAAAAGGACAGAAGGAAACTTCACTTCGGGGGAAGATGGAAGTATTGGCTCTTTTCATGGTGGTGGTAGTTTTATTTTATATGCATATAAATATGTATTTGCAAATGGGCCTCAAGAACATTTAAAAATGTTTGAATTCTTAGACTCAGTAATTCCATTTCAGGAATTGGAATAATCTGAAACAGTAGAAAATACTTATTGCAAAAAATATTTATCACAATGCTATGTACTATTATTTTGATGAGTCCATTTTTCAATTTACATCAAAGTTATACATACACAGTTTTAACATATCTAATGGTAGGATTCTCTGGAGGCCTAGTGATTTAAGGCACTGAAGGGCAGTCCACATACCTCCCAAGGTTCCCCATTCAAGACCTGAGGACTGGGAAAACAACCAAGATGAACAACTATATGAAAATTAAAATGCTTCTTTCTCCTCTCTCTTCATATCTACCCGTTTGCACCTTTCTTTTAAAAAATTAAATTAAAAAAATAAATCAAATGGATCAAGTTTGGTTATGAAAACTGGAAAGTCCAAGACTACTTAAATAATATTTTTTGTTCCAGAGCCAATCACTTTATTTCTGAATAAAAATTGCTATTCTTTTGTATTTTAATTTGTAAACATTAAAAAAAAAGAAGATTTAGATTTCTTTCACATTATCACCTCTCCCAATTCTTCCTCTTCCTCTTCCCTCAACCCTCTTTCATACATAAGCAAGCACACACACAGATTTCTGGTCTATTCCTACAGTTTTCCATTCTTTGGATATAGTTACATTTCAAATTTGGATTACTATTCAGAACTTGTTTTTTATGACTACATTATTATGACTAGGAAATGCTTTTCACAGGTGACCATGAACTGAATTGTGTGTATCTCCACCCTCCTTCCCCTGGATCTGGAAAATTTACATATTGAAACCTTAACCATCAGTGTAACAAATGTGATCGCACTTGGAGACAGGGTCTTTAAATTAGGCTGACCATGTTTCTCTGAGACAAAAACAGGATTGGGCTATTGGGCTCCCTCAACAGACAGGGCCCAGGGCAACTGTCCCCTTTGCCCTGCATTACAGACAGCCTTGGCTTATTAAAAACAGGATAACATTGACATTTGGGAAATATGAAAACAAATGGTACTCTTCAGTTTAAAACAGCACATGTGGTCAGTCAACTTTAAAGAGATAATTAAGGTAAAATGAAGTCATTTGAGTGGGCCCTAATATGACTGAAGTCCTTGTGTAAGAGTTGGAGAGGACACAGACATGCACAGAGGAAGACCATGTGAAGATACCAGAGGAAGATGGTCATCTACAAACCAAAGTCCTCAGAAAAAACAACCTTTATCTCAGATGTCTAGTTTCTAGAACTATGAGGGAAAATATTTCTGTTGTTTAAGTCACCTAGTCTCTTGTACTTTGTTACGACAACCCTAGCAAATAATAAACCATGTTATAGTCTATTTTCTACACAGTTTTTTCTTTTAAAAATTTTATGACATACTCCGGTGGATAGTGGTTGGGTCAGCCGCCTCCAGTCGAGCGCAGTCCACATACATTCCAAGAAGAGGGGTTCACAGGCAGCGGGTAGGAGGTGGGGTGTGTGGGGTGTGTGTGCCTGGTTCTGGTTGTGAGGGTACCAATGTGACAACTAAATAAAAATAAAGTGCTTTTTCCTTCTCTCTCCCTGCCTTCCTGCCTTCATTCCTACCTGAACCTCTCCTTAAAAAACAAACAAAAAAACCCAAGAAAATGTAATGTTTATATATTTAGCATTTACTTAATCTTCAGAATTCCTTCTAAGGTGTAAGTTTCCTATCCAGGCACTGATCTACACCTCTCTTCAATGAATCTTTCACAGAGCCTCTCAGATGCCCAGTCTCACTCACCTGGTCACTCCCTAGGCCAGCTACATAACTGTGGTGTGGAGATTCCCTTTCTCCACAACCCAAAGCTTCCCGTCCCCCTTTCATGTGTTGAACCACTTGTTTCCTGGATTCCATGTTTACTTCTTTCTTTGTTTTCTGCCTTTTGTATTGTTTTTCTACAAATTTCTTCCAATTTATCTTCCAACTCTCCTGTTGGCTTTTTTCAGTTCTAATATGAAGTTTTTAATTTCTAAGAGCAGTTTTCTTTTTCCTTCCTCGCCAGTCTCTCCCCATCTCCCAGGGGGATTAAAAAAAACAAAAAAAAAGGCTCTATAAGGTAATCCCTGGTGGAGTAGCGGCTGGGCGGCTAGGCGCAGGCCACAAACATCCCAAGGCTTGAGTTTGAGTCCCCACGCCGGGGCAGGGGAGAACAACCAGAATGAACTACTAAATAAAGTGTTTCTTCCTCCTCTCTCTTTCTGCCTGCCTGCCTCTGCTGGGCTTCATTCCTGCCTGCACCTTTTCTAAAAAAACAAAAACAAAAATACTCTGTGAGAGAACTCATCGGTTTCCACTTCCGTCATGGAGACTTTCTCGTCTACTCTTCCTTTCTTTTCGCTCAAAAAATAATCTTTTGATTTTATTAATGTCCCTTAAAACTTTCGGCTCTTGTTTTATGGTTCTTCTCAGATCTCTCTAAATTTATTGATCTTAAGCCATCCATTCACTAAAAACCTACTCCCGTCTGGGGAGGGACTTAACCACTGTGAACCCCAGTTGAGGCTCTGGATCTTTCTTTTGGCCCAGAGAGGTCACATCCCAGGATCCACTCTCCCTTGCTCCTATCTGCAGGGAATATGCCCAGCTGTCAGAATTCTGGAAGCTGAGTCAGTTTAAAAGGATCTGGGCCAGTGTGCTTCAATACTCTGTGTATTTTCATTCATCCTTTAATTTTAGTACCTCAACCCTGCCCTCAGCTATGCAACTGTCCTCCAAACCCAGGCACACCCAGAGGCTTTGTTTTGGCCTCCGAAGAAGAGAAAACTCCAGTCTTCTGCCACCGCGAGGTGTGGGGAGAGCGGGTGGAGGAAGGACTGTCACTTGACTTTGCAAATCCAAGGAGTTTTTAGTTCCCACTTTATCCCTTCTTTCACAGAGTCCAGTGTCATCCATCCCCAGGCTTTCTGTGGTTTCTGAAACTTAAACGGAATTATATTTGGGATTTTGGCATCTCTGATTTTAGATTCAGCCTTCTTTAGTCTGCTAAGCAGTTATCACGTATCTAGCTGCCTTCCGGCTTCCAACATTTTGCTCTTTTTTTCCCCTCTCATTTTCTCTTCATCCTTGGCAGTTTAAGCCAAAACAAACAACAAATCCTTTCATTATCATTTAGTTCCAGAAGACCTTAGAGATACATGTATTTTTTCCTAGCATCTTTAATCAAAAGTCAATCTAGAAATAATGTAGATATTCGACATGGGGGTGGGGAGGGAAGCAAATATGGTCCATGCAAATTATTGAATATTCTGTAATCATTAAAAGAAGCATTTGTAATAAATTTTTAATAATGAGAAAGCTTTTGTTGTGTCACTTGAATTTTAAAATATTGCATTTTACATAGAGAATAATTTCAATAACTTTTATAATGTTAATGGAAAAATATATCCATTTAGCAGCTCATGGGAGTATGAGGAAATTTACCTTATTTCTGTAATTTATACATTTTTTAATAATTATATACGAGATAGTATAAATACTATCTTATTTTATTAATATTATATTCGATATGATACAATTATTGAAAAGATAGCTAGCAAAAATACACACACATACACACACACGCAGCTTTTTTCAGTTATTCCAAAGTCCATCAGAATTATAAACTGTTATGTATCATCGTATGTTTTCATCCAGGTAAATTTACACAGAACTTTTATAACAAAAATAATAATATTATTCTTTTTTGTGTCTATTTTTAGTCTTAAATTCACCAGTGGGCTAAAGTAAGAAAGTCTAGTGTGAACCACTGTTGAAATACAATTGTTATTTGGAAGGAGAGGGGAGATCCTTGAGAGCATCTTAGCTTTCTCACCTTAGTAAATAGAAAGGATTGGTTTACTAGATTTGCTAATTATCAGTTTGAAAGACTAGAAGACCTCATGCAAATTCCTGGGGAGCAGTCAAAAGAATGAGGGAGAATGGAGACCGGATGGGTGGAGGCTTTAGGATTGAGAGCTGTGACTAGGTGAGTGCTCCTGTGGGGGATGTTGGCAAGAATTCCTGCTTTGCTTAGGATCAATCCTGCATATTGGCAAGTAAGTGCTGTGTGAATCCTGTACAATAGTGCTATTAGCTAAGTTGTAACACAGGAATTGGGAAAAGAGAGCTAACGTTTGATGAAGATGAGTTTCTTCATCAGTTTATGAGAGGCAGTCTTGTTGCAAACCACAGGCATTCATTATCCCAGGTTGGCAGCCTGGTTGCTGCAAGGCGTTTAAACTAGGGACTTTCAGAGAAAATTCCTCTGTGCACGACCCCCACCATGGGGCATGGAGAATGGATGGGGCACATCTGCAATCAGTGGCATTTTGAGGACATAGATACCTGGAATATTTGTAAAACTCCATTTCAATTCTGTTTCTTGAAACAGATTGTTTACTTAGCTCATTTTACTTTTTACAAATGACTTACTTAGTCCTTTTCTTTCAGTTTGGAACACTGAAGAGCACAGATACTTACAAACCCTTTAACAGACAAATCAGCCAGGTGGTCTTTGCTGTGTTAGTTTTGGTTCCTAAATTGTGATGGATTCAAAAGGTGATAATGAGTCTCTTGGTCTCTTACAGAGTCTTTTAATCTTCCTCTTTGGATTATCTCTTTTTCTGGCTCTATTTTCTTTTTCTCACTTTTTGTTAGGTTACTGTCATTATCTGTCAGTTTATTTGGGAAAGGAAGAGATGGATTATATTGGTCACTCAATGTGAAAACAACAGACTTATCTTAATCATTAGATAATTAAAAAAAAAACAGCTGTGTTTAGGTAATCTCATCTGCCCAATTTTGCTTTTTTAAAGATCTTATCTATTTAAATGAATTACTACCAGCAAAATTACAAAAATAATTATAATCAGAAATAAAAGATATTACTGGCCCCTGCCTATTTGACAATGGACTTCTTCTGAAGAGGGTGAAAACAATGATTAACATCAATTTAAATGCTTATTTGCTTTGCAGAGGTGACCTTTGAGGAAGGGCATGTTTTTGTATTAAGCACCAAAATGAGTCTGCCAGTTTTTGAGAGGGACGAATTTTACATAACACTGAGTTTACTGAGGAACTGACTGTCCTAGAAACATCAATAATCCATTTAATGTTCAACTTTTTAATAACATGATAGAAGAGGCTCATTTCTGAGTTGTTATTAAGTATGAACAAATAACACAATATTTAGCATTCCTGTAGTAGATGGGCAAGTGTCAAGGTATAAATTTGTTAAGATAGAATATCTGACTATAGGGAAAATGTTTGAATCAAAATTTTAAAGCTGAGATACTTTTCTCATACTTTTACAGAAAATATGGTATAATTTCTTTTTTTTTTTTTTTTTTTTAAGGAAAGGTGCAGGCAGGTATGAAGGCAAGCAGGCAGACAGAAAGGAGAGAGAAGCACTTTATTTTTATTTCCATGTAGTTGTGCACACTGGTTGTGGAGACCGGGTACCTTAAAATCTATAGAGTGGGTATGCAGATACTCAGGAAATTAACTGGCAAAATCTAAGACTGCTAAAATAACTTATTACCACACAGGCATGATGAAGATGGCTTTACCAAGACCCTTCCTCAGCAGTCCAGGTCTGAAGCCACATCGGCTAGTTACTCCCGCAGTTCACCCCAGGCAACCTGAGATCCCTCTGGAGAGTTCCAGTCCCCAGTGACGTCCATGAAGGCAGGACACCTCAGGTGTATATGGAAAGCATCTTGCCTCTTCACAGGCAAAGCAGGCAACATACTGGAGTGAGGCGCGTGGCGTGGCACCCACATGTGTGCCCTCCTTTCTGAATGTAACTTTTCTAGCCCGCAGGCAGTTGAAACTCTGCTGCTACTCCTGATAAACCTGCCTGATGCTAGCCTTGCAGCGCTCCGTGAATTCTTTCTGGACAGACTGCGACTCTTCAGGGAGCCCACCACACTGCCATCAAGTTCCACACCTTCTTACTCCCTTATGGGGCACAGGATGCCTAGAGGGAGAGTTGGATATTTCCTTTTTCTCCTGATAACTTAGGGTCTGTTAGAACCCTAGCAGGTTAGACTGGTAAAGTTTCTCCTGAGCTAGGTCTTGTTAACAGAGTGCTCTGACATTTTCAAAATGGTTTCTTTTCCCCTTTCTGTGATGGAAACATAAGAGGATTTTTCTCCAGTATTCACTCTGAAGACCCAGTAGAGCTTCTGGAGGTAAAACTGAGAAGAGTGTGGAGGTACCTCATACTTGTGTCCCCATGAAATGTTTAACTCTCCGATTTGTTCAGACTGAGCCTCTAGCAATTCATCAATCACAGTTTAGGTTTTCCTACCCTGTTACTGATTCCCACAGAGGTTTTTTGCTCATGGGTTTCTTACTTTGGTAAGTTGTTCTTCTCTGTGTCTGCCTATCTCTTTAATTTTGGGGACAGTGGTTTGCACTGTGACTTCATTTCTCTGATAAATTTAAAAAGAGTGATTGACTTTTCACTTTGTTCAGCTTTTTCTCTGTTAGGACAAAGGTGACTTCTAAGCTCTTTACATACTGGACCCAAAACTGCCTAATATCGCCATTTTACAAATGAGAAAGCTGAGGCAAAGATTTTTGACATCTGAACAAGCTCTCCCAGCTAGCATGTGGCAGAGCCTTGATCTGAATAGAGGTGTTTTGGCTCATAGGTTTGTGCTTGTCACCACTGTGTGACTGAGAAAAACACCCAAGATGGGCTGGTGGGGAAAGCAGGAACATGTATTCTAATGATGACATCTGTCATGTCTACTCAGTTTATGTTTTCAAAGCTTTTTCTAAAATTAAAGGGACATGTGCTAGAAAGTTGGCTTAAAAATGATTAGTAACACTTAAAGTCTATATAATAAGGAAGCATCTTAGAATAAAAGAGAAAAAGATCAGTCATAAATACCACTTTTATACATTATTTATTTCAGTTCTTGTCCATCTTCATGCATATTATACATGGACATCATGTATTAAACTTTTTCACTTAACATTGCCTCATGGGAATTTCCCCACATTTCTTCATCTCCTTTATAAATTAAATTTAATTTCTGTATAATAGTCTACCTTGGTCATATACTATAATTTACAAAATTATTCTCTTATTATTAATTACTATTTTCTTTTTATAGTGATAATATTGTTCCACAACTGTTTCTCTTCTATAGAATGATTTTATTTTGCAGCCACATGAATATGATTACTAGGTCAATAGGAATGAATAAATGAATAATTATTGCTAACTTTTGTTTGTTATTGGTTTTCAGAAAGTTGTACCAATTTTCTGGACTTCCAACATTATAACATGTCAAATATAATATCAAAATATTTTATTTATATTTTTATATATCAAATACTATATGTACGTATATTGAAAACCTCTAAGATGCAAGTACAATGTCAATATCAGAAGGGTATAAAGTAAAACCCTTTCCAGGAGCTGATGCATGACTTCTCAGATTTTTAGTTCATGCTACATGAGGACTTGCCTATAAGAGACATTGTATAGGTATTTATTGAATGGATGGAAGATGGATGGATAGATGGATGTCATTCAACTGATTTCTGCTAAGGAACACACAGAAAGTAAGTGGCACTTGGGATGCTATCCTGCCATAACAGTTTTACTTCATTTATAGTAGTTTTTCTTCATTCAGTCAAAATTTACTAAATCTCATATGTGCAAAGCACAGTTCTAGAAGCTAGGGGACTTCCAAGTTTGATAGAGAAACACATCTTGATTAAGAGGGCTTAATGAAGTTCTCATTTATAAAATCTAAGTGCTGACCTCAGAAGTCTTTTTTAGCTCTTGGATTCCGTGATTATCTTAAACTCTAAATTTCCCACTTCTAGATAGTAAGACTCTGACTATACTTATTAGAAAGAACAATCTAAAGGAAATAGTGATTCAGGGTAATAATAGAGAAGCTTCCCTTTTACCTTCTGATTGATTCATTTAATATTGATTATTCATTGGGCACATTCTAAACACCAGATCTATTAAGTGCTAGCAATAAAAAAAGCCTTTATCTATTAAAAAGTGTAGTCTAAAATGGGAAGGTGTCTTGAAAACAAATAGTGTTTGACAATAAACCAATATTATACACAGTGTATGTGAATGAGGTGCCTTTCCGTTCTAGTTACAATGTAAATGGAGTCGCCTCTGGTATTAAAGTAGAAGAAGCTATCAACTAATATTAATTCAAGCTTACCCTCTAAATGTTCCCAGAGTTAATGGCAAATGTTACTGAATCTTGTAAATCTTGTAGTTATTGTGGGGGAAATAGTTGTACCATACTCGCCAACATCAAGGTAAAAGAGAGCAAACCCCTATGGACTCACCACTTCTCTTCTTCTACTTGCACTCCTACTGACTGGAACTTACTGGCTGCTTTATTTTCCCCTGTTTTGTCAGGTTCTTCTGTATCATCCACCTGAAAAAACAATCAAATAAACAGAGGTGCTCCAATTCAGTCATCTCATTTAACAAATGTCACATTTTTAATCTGATATGACTAAGTATTACTGGAATATTTGTGATTTGTAAGCTTTCTTGTTCAGTATTTGTATATATAATAAGAGTCATCAATGCACTATTAGCATGTACTTTGACTGTGCTTTCTTAGTAAAACAGTTTTTTTTGTCCCAAAGTACCTAATAAATGCCTATGATTCCTCCATAAACTTATATGTACTAAGCTGTACTTACCTGTGAACAATATATTAAAAAGGAGCATGATATGGAAATGTGAAAGCTTTGAATTTGTGGAAGCAAAATACAAAAAAAGGAAAAGCATCATTTATTGTAACTAGAATTGTTGACATTGAGAGATTTAGGTTTTAACCTTTTAAGATAGGCTATAGAATATCTCTAATTTTCCCTTTTGAACTAAGGAATCATCTTTGAATATCAGTTTCTAAATAGATATGTATATGTAGATAGGTAGGTAGGTAGATATGTATATATATATAGATAGATAGATAGATACATATGTGTATCTATCTATCTATCTATATTTCAGGTTATATGGAAAATGACTCTGTATACAACTGAGAGTCTATGTGGCAGATTAAACACAACCCAAATAAGCTATATGACTATTCTGAGCAATTAGGTTTATTCCTTTTTTTCTATGTACTTAATAAATTATTCTTCTAAATATAAGTGCAATTCAGTGTAAGTTATATAAAATTAAAATATAAAAATACATGATATAGAAAGTTAAAGTTACCACCAAATCATTATCAATCCTTTGATGCATATTTGTCCATATTTATAATTATTATTGGATTTACATAGAAAAGATTATATTATGTATATATTTTTCTAAAATTTACTTTATTAATTTACACTGCTATCTTTTGGACATTTTATCATGTTAGTAAATATGGCATCTGGATTTTACCAAATACTATTTTTTAGCATCTATCTGGAGATAATATTTTCCTCCTTTAGGCTAAAATAACTCTGAAATTCTGTAAGAAATACTGTTTAATAATAGTATATTTAAAATAAATAAGGGAGCATTAAGGGGGGAGAGGGAACCTGGGGTAGAGGGGCTTAAAAAGGTAGTGGTGACTGAAACTAGAACCCTGGTTGTGGGTGATAGATGATACACGCATTGATTCAAGTTTGAATCTTTTCTCCTGAAACTTACATATTGTTATCAATTAATGAAACATGAATAAAGAGGAAAAAATAAATATATTTGGATCAATTCTTAAATTCAGTTAGAATTTTTACATCTGTATTTGTAATCTTATTTTTCTATAATTCTTTTTCTTTGTGGTCTTTCAAGTTTGAGGGTCAGAGTTATGTTTATTTGATAAAATATATTGACTTTTATTTTTTAAAGGAAAGGTTGAAAACTGAATGTTGAAAACTTTTAAAAAACCATCTGAGTCTGTACCATGTCAGGGAGGTATACTTTTTTCCTTTTTCTGGCAATTTATTCTATGGTTATTAAATATTGTTCCCCAGATTTTATACTTCCTCTTGCATTAAAATTAATCATTTACATATATGTCTATTTCATCTGGACTATAAAATTTATCAGCACAAAATTAGCACAAGAATCTTTTTTAATTTTTAAAAAATTTTCTCAATTCTGATATTTTTTAATTGAATTTTCCTTCTCTTGATCAGACACGTCTATTTATTTGGTCTTAACAAAGAACCAATTTTAGTTTAATTGATCAATTTTACTTTACTTGTTTTTGTTATTCCCCTGTTTTTTATAAAGCATTTATCTCTACTTTCATCATTAGCAATTCCTACATTTTCATTTGTTGTTCTTCTAGTTTCATTAATTGAAGTTTTATTTATACTGTAACATTTCTTGTTGAATTATGAAATGGAGGACTGAATTCTTCTGAGATCATAGTAATGGCCACGGTCACAGAGATGATTTATAATATTCTCATTGTTATTTATTTCATAATATTCTCAAGTTTCCTCCTTAATCCAAATGTTATAAAGAAGACCATTTAATATTTTCCAATGGTTAGAATTTGTTATCTGCTAAGTATTAATTTCGAGTTTTAATATTTGATGGTCGGAAACCATGGCTGTAAATAGCTCTTCTTATTGCAATCTACTAAAATTATTTCTGTAGGCTCCTTAGTTTTGATTTAAGTCTCCCCCCTAAAAAATGTCTTTCCAAATATGCACTGATTCTGATTTCAAGGGCATCAAAATAAAGTTTCCAAAGTTGGACTGTATAGAGGAGTGCTTATGAAAACAAGTATTCATTGTATCTGCTAAAGAATGGTGAGGTTGACTTTATTCAAGGGGACTACCCTGACAGGTGTAGGGACCACTGAAGTAGGATTTTGTAGTAGGAGAGAGAGATGTGGATTCAACTTCAACTACAACAAAGAAAAGTGGGAATTTATATATAAGGAATGGGGTGGGAGGGAGGTGGAGGAGGGCCAATGGATGGAAAATTACCAAAAAAGGAACACTGTGCAAGAGGGGATTCTGGTTAAACTGACCCAGCAGGTTTATTGCTGAAGTTAGGTCATCCCACCTGTTGGATGGTGGAGGATGCGATATTGAGGGTGATCAGATATGGGTATAGGATTCTGGCTAAACTGACTTAGCAGGATTCCTGCTAAAATTGGGCAATGCAGAGAAAGGCATGGAAGTACAAAAGTCCAGGCCTAGTTGGGAAGAAAATTCAGAAATGTCTGACTACAGTTTAGGCCAGGAGAGACTCAATACTATTTCCAAAGTTTTCCTTTATTATTTTAAGTCAGTTAATTATGAATCAGAAATAACAAGAGCTGGTGTGGTCTGGTGGCCTAGTGGTTTAGTCCACTAGGCACAGTTCACATACATCCCAAGGTCCCCTGTTCAAGATCAGCGCTAGGGTGGGCGACTAAATAAAATATATAAAGCGCTTCCTCATTTCTCTCCCTGCCTGCCTGCCTACTTGCCTTCATTCCAAACCAGTGTCTTCAGGATGTACAAGGCCTGTGACAGCTGGAGGCAGGGGACCTATGTGCTAGAACACCAAGGCATACCGTTTTTTCTGTTTTGCTTTGTTTTTAAGAGGAAAAAAGGAAGGAAGAGAAGGAGGAACCATTTTTATGTATTCATTTTTTTCATTTTGTTTTTTATCCCTGGGGCCAGGTCATGAACCTGGGTCCACACCCCAGTCATCTCAGTTCACTGTGCCACAGGGGTGTGCCCAGTTTAGGCTTTTTAATGCACAGATTCAACAAGGGAAATAGCAAAATGTTCCTTGTCCTGGTAACTCAGTTATTGTCTGGTAGCTCCAATTCCATCTTCAATAACCACCTGCTCTGTGGCAGGGAGAACCAGAACTCTGCTTCCTTGCTGGCTGGCTTCTATTTATGTTCTAAAAAAGGAAGGTGGGAGGGAGGTAGGGACTTCCTGTTTCCACCCTCTGCTGGCATTGCTCAGCAGGTGAGGGCAGCTCTGGCTCCAGTCCTCAGTCACTGGAGCAGCCCCAAAAGCCCCTTCATCAGTGCTCCCAGGAAGACCCAGCACCAGTTCACCACATCTGTTCCTGTGGCCCCAGGCTGGTTGCACTGGGCTTTTCCTCTGAGCTCTAAATTCTAGTGACCTACCTTCCCCCTTTTGTTCCCTAGTCCTCTGAGTGGTAACTATGTACTGTATCTCTTTATTGTTTCCTCAGCTTCCTCATGCCTCCAGAACCAATTTTGAGTTGATTGCCTCTTTTTGAGAAACAATCATGGCTTCTGTTTTCCTGAGTAGGATTCTAATAGATTCCATCTAGCTACACTTGTGTAAATTAAAAATACTTAGGATGTCAGAGTAGGATGTTGCAAACTTACACTATGGGATAGCATCAGTTACCTAATGAAACAGTTTTCAAAAGGTGCATGATAGATATTTCTCCTAAGAGCCATGATCCTTAATGTAAAGAGAAAAAGAAAAAGAAAGGAAGCTGGGGTCACCAGGGTGGGAAAGGAGAGCATGCGCCAAACTCAGCCCCCTATCCAAATCCAACATTTATTTAATGAAAGTGTTGTCATCTTCTAAGCTTTATCTATTGTATGTAAATCTCTGTATGTAATCTCTATTGTATGTTATCTCTGGGACTTTCATTTCCTTAGTTAGATCCAAATATTGACAAATGACAATTCAATAGGATAATCGACTAAAGTCAAAACTTTTAAAGAAGTTACAGGGTAACTGAATCTCTGTCCTGAAAAAATTGTGGAAGCCCATGGCAGCTGGTAACATTTCTGAATATTTGTCTAATCATGATTTTTGAAGGAAGATAATACTAAGAACAGCAATATAATAATCATTGAATCTCTTATGACAGTCACTAAGGTTTGAGTCTTACTTTTTTTTTTTTTTTTAAGAAAAGATGCAGGCAGGAATGAAGGTGAGTAGACAGGCAGACAGGAATAGAGAAGAGGAAGAAGCACTTTATTCATTTTACTTAGTTATTTATTTTGGTTGTCACCTCCACCCCACCCCGGCTCATAAACCTGAATTCCTGGGATGTTATGTGAACTGTGCTAGCTGGAGGCAATGGACTTATTGGCTAGGCCACCTACACGTATGTCTATGTGTAGAGCTATACGTGCATTTATACATATATCTGTCACTTTTTTTTAAAACCTACTAAGTATCCTGTGAAGGATCTACTATTATTCCCCTTCCAGATAAGGAAACTGAGAGTTAGAAAGTACTTGGCCAAAGTTCAAACAGATTATGATGATCATATTAACCATTAGGTATGAACTGAATTTTAAATGTTGGGAAAAACTTGGAAACTCTGACCCTCAAGAGGTAAAAGGGTGGGAGGGAGTCCACGATCCTAGCGTCGTATTTTGGGAATTTGGATTTAAATTAGATAGTTGTATAATAAAATTTGATGACAGGTTTTTATTTACTTTTATTTACTAATGTGGTTATAGCAGACACTGAGGTGCATTGTAGGCTCTGTCAACAGAAGATATGTAGCCTCAGGCAAGTTACTCACCTCTGTGTTCTCATCTATAGGGCAGTGATACTGAACCACCTCAACCGCAGGTTGTTTAAGTGGGATAACCATATAAAGTACTCAGTTCTCCCATATAATTTCTATAGCAGTAAATGATTGGAATAAGAATGTAGACAATTTTTTGCTAACTAAAGTATTCAAATATTTAAGAAGCAAGATGATTTCAGAAACAAAAACTTTCTCCCCAACATTTCATGTGGATTTCAGAATAGTTATATCTTACTGGGTGAAAATAACAATACAAGTTGCATTTCATATATATGAATACTTGCTTCTGTGTAAAAATTATTTATAGAGTAACCTATCGGATTAACGAGAAGACCTGGGAAATGATTAAGATTGATATATAGGCACACCCTGGTGGAATAGTGGTTAGGTGCGCTGCCTTCTGCTGGTGTAGTATGTATGCATACATCCCAAAGACCTGGGTTCCCAGCCCAGGTCTGGTGGGAACAACCAAGGTGTACAACTAAAATAAAAATAAATAAATATGCTTCTTCCTCCTCTCTCTTCTTGCTTGCCTGCCTAATTGCCTTCATTTTTGGCCTGTATCTTTCCTTAAAAGAAAAATACAAACAACAAAAAAAAAGACAATGGAAACTACCCAAATGGCCATCAACAGAATGACTGGATAAAGAAGCTTTGGTACATATACTCAATGGAATTTTTTTTTTTTAATCTCCAAAATAGTGCCCTTTGCAACAATCTGGAGGATCTGAAGGTTATCATGTTAGGCGAAATAAGTCAAAAAGAAAAAGAGAAATACAGGACAGTGTCACTCATATGCAGAATATAATGAAAGAAAGCAAATAGACAAACCCCAGCAAAAACTTACAGGATGAAGGAGGGTGGCTTCTAGGCCATGGGAGCAGGAAGGGAAGGAGAGGGGACAAGGTGGCAGCGACGGCCACTGGAACTCTGATGCAGTGTGTGACGCCCACAGACTGAGAAGTGAGTTCAGTATCTTAAACTGAGTATGGCTTTGTAAACAAAAGAAATAATAAAACTTATAATAAAAATTAATAAAATAAATAAAAAATACAAAAAGGAAGATATATAGAAATTTTTTAAATGAACAATAAGGCTGATAAACAATTATCTTCAAAGTACATTGTTAAGTGAAAAAAGGCAAGATAAATAATGGTGTCAGGTAAATGTTTTTGACACTTGACTAAAAAGAGTAAATAAAATAGGCTATCACCTTGGTGGTCTTGCCGTTTATAACTGGACATAGTCCACATACACCCCATGGTCACTGGTTCAAGACCCGGGGCCTAACAACTACCTTGAGCAAACAACTAAGTAAAATGACTAAAGTGCTTCTTCCTCCTCTCTCTTCCTGCTATCTGCCTACTCACCTTCATTCCTGTTTGCATCTTTCCTTTTGAAAAAAAAAAAGGAAAATATAAATTTGCTTGAATGTACACAAAATATGCCCTGAGATGCAAAATTAGTTATACTGTTTTTTTTTTTTTTTTTTTTTTCCCAGAAAGAACTGAATAGGAATGGAAGAGAGATGGTTCACTCTACACTCTTTCTAACTTTGGAATTTTGAATTATATGAATGTGTTATCTATTACACAATAAAACATAAAGTAACAAACAGCAAGGAAATGGAAGAAAACTTGACACGAGTGGGCCAACTATTAGCAAGATAGGAAGGTAGATACTTTTAAATTGTGGTAAAATATTTCCACTTTAATTTTTAAGAGTACAGTTCCAGGGGCATCAAGTACATTCCCATTGTTCCCATTGTCACCACCATCCATCTCAAGAATGTTTTCATGATCCCACATTGAAACTCTAGACCCCAAGTGAGCTGAATTGCACAACACAGAAAAGCAGCCTCTGTCCTTCCCCACTCCTCAAAATCCTGGGGACAGTGAGAGGGGAATTAGCTTCTCAGGAGAAGTGGTGGGGATGGGAGTAGAGTGGTCTTGCCTCCTGTTGTGTTATCTCATCCTAAAAGCCAGGGCTGTAAGTTCTGTCAGGACAGGCGACAACTTCTGCTATGGTCACCTGTAGGTTATAAATAAACACTTGACTAGAGAAAGTTTAATTGTCCTTTCAAAGTGAACTTTGCAGAACGAATTGTGCAATTACATCATCATTGTGAAGATGTATCCCACATCTGGCTTTTAGCTGTGTCTCAGAGTGGGTTCAGTGGGGTGAGATTCGTTGGGCATCACGTCAGGCAGTGATTATTCAAAAGGCACCTAGAGAATGATACAGCGCAACAAAAAATGGAGGGAAAGAATAACTTCTTCATCAACAGAAGAACTTTCTAGCAGAGTAAGCCAAGCTGAACACATGTTAAAAAAAAACCCAAGAATTAGTTTTATTTTATCTTTGAGAAAAATGAAACAGTGAACTGAACTGAGAAGCCTGCTGAATTCTCTGCCATTTCTATGAAATGCATGATCAAATAGCCAACAATCAAGCTGAGACTGCTGTACATTCTTTCCTCATGATGTTGTAAGGTAAGTTAGTACTTTCCACACTATCAACCCCTTTGGTCTTACTCTCCTACTCCCACATCTATGAGAAGTGATTCACATTTTTGTTCTCACATGGTTACTCAACAGGGTTGAACACACTGTAACACAGATAACTCTGATTATTCTTAGATGTTCACTCCTATGAGAATCAAAACGTGCATTAGGAATTGAGGACTCTTTAGTCTCTTTAGGTTTGTGTTTGTATTTGTTGAAGTATCCTACACTTTGAGTCAACATTCAATATTTATTTACTTATTTATTTTTAACGGAAGGGTGCAGTAGGAATGAAGGTGAGCAGAGGAAGGCAGGCAGGAAGAAAGGAGGAAGAAGCACTTTATTTTTACTTAGTTGTTCATCTTGGTTGGTCACCCTGACTGTGGCATTCGAACCCTGGTCCTTGGGATATAATTTCCTTAGGATATAAGTGGACTGTGCTCTCAACTGAATGTGACTGAGCAGATCACTGCTCCACAAGGGCGCACCTCAACATTCAATTTAGAGAAGACAATAGCTGCTAAAAACACCTATGGAAAAAATCTTTTCATCATTTCTCTTAATCCCATTCAAAATGGGGGAAGTCCAGAGCCAATCATTTTAAAATCTGGTCCAACACCTGGCTATATCATCAAAGTGGCAAGACAGCAAACTCTCTGTGGAAAAAAGTGTTAGGTGTCCTAGTCTGAGGTTCCCATTTCAAAGGACAGAAAGGGAGGCTGTTACCTGTATCCCAATAGACAGGCACCGATTTTTCTTTAAGTGCTCCTTCTTCCTATCCTCTGTGGTGACAGTGGCGATGGTGGTTGTGGTGGTGACGGTGGCAGGGTTGCTGCCCATGTGTTGACTGGCAGGGCCATGGATCTGGGCGTTTGCGGCTTCGATGGCGGCTGTCAGAGCCTTCATACTGTCTAGGCTCTCCGTGGAGTTGCTCAGTCCAGACTGGCTGATAATATCTCCTCGCTGGCCCTGTCCGTCCATGTAGGCATCCTGGGCAGACTCTGTGCTACTCTGGGCTGTGATAGAAATGAAAGGTTTCGTGGTAGTTCTGGGTGGGACTGGAGGTGGTGTCTTCTTATATGTTGTAATGCAAGATGACACTGGAAGACAGTGAAAACAAAGACACTGTGATTTCTGTGTGGGTTTTACTTGCTGATATTGTAAATGATATCCATTGGAAATTAGGGCACATGAAACACACAAAGACATTTAACATGAAAACAAGTTTGTTGATAGAATAAAGTGAGATCCCTGCTTGGGAGCTGAGGGATATTTGGGCCTCTGAGGCAGTGGCCCCCCACAAAATTGAGGGGGAGAAAAAGATGTCTGAGTCGGAAGTTTCTGAAATGGAAATTAATATTGACTCAACATAGACTAGACATGGTTAGCCATCTCTAGAATTCTTCCCAGGCAACTACGCCCATTGAGAGATCATCTACGCCCACGGATACAGTCAGGGCAGTCTGTCTTCGCAGGAAAATACTGGATACAGCTAATGCTAAACAAAGTCATTCATCAGTGAAGATTCTGGTAACTGAAAAAAGAAGGAAAGTTTGCACACCCTGGTGGCTCAAGCACTAAGTTGGTAGTTGGGACATAGAACATGTAAAGCCTAAGGACCCAGGTTCGTGGCCTCGGGCCAAGAAGAATGATCAAAGTAATGGAAAAAAAAAAAAAAAAAAAAAGGAAAAGAAAAAAGAAGGAAAACAAGGAGGTTGCAAGCAAGTATGTTCTAATCCTAATAATGGTATGAGGTGCTTAGGGAGGAGGACTCGGCCCAATAGGACACCATCTTAGCTTCCTGCAACTCTTTCTTTCTCCCCTGACCCCTCTTCCTCTCTTCTTTTCAGGATAGATACTCACTGTATAAATTTTTATTCCAAATATTTTGTGGGTTTTTTTTTCTGAGCAGTTGTACAAACTGAGAATGACTATATAGAAGCCAAGTCTCTTATCGTAAAAGAAATGTACACGGTGGTTTGTAAATCAGGCCGCGTGTGCACGCGTGTCTACGAACGCGTCTACTCCCTACTGCTGTCTTCCAGGGCTTCTGGATTGACTCTATGTCTGGATCCAGGCAGCAAGGCCTCCTTTTTGGACCCGTGCGATTTAGTCAGGGTCCTTCCCGAGGCTCCAGCTGAAGCAGCCTCTAGCTTCTCTTCCAGCCTCTATTTTTAAACTTCGGGGTCTTAAAAGAAGTTTTATGCACTGGTTTTCAGTTTTCTATTTGTAGGTAATGAAAAGTGCATTTCAAAAAGAATTATCATGTTTCTGAGCGGGAACTCACTGCCAATAAACAAAATTCCTTACCTAGCTTTCTAAAGACTGGAGCTTAGTCCCTTAAATAATGATTCAAACTATTGTTTCCATCACTTTCCTCCTGCACCTTCCTCATGTCTACTGCAAGCGGGCATCACTGTTACGCCGAATTGGTTAGTCCTGACCACACAACTCCGACACATTATCTATGGTTCCTCTGCCGCTTGAGCCATCTTGCCAAATGAAATGCTTACTTCAAAATGTAGGCTGTTTACTAATAATGACCAGTAGACAGAAGGCTCTACTGCACTGTCCTGTTCACTCTGCCTTGTGATTCTGAGTAATTTCCTTAACCACAGAGGACACAGGGGCAGGCGTACCCTTGTGACTCAGGTGGCTGAAGTGGCCAAGATGAAAACCGGGTAAAGTCCAAGGACCCAGGTTCAAGACCTGGGACTGGGGGGAAAAAGGACACAAGGACAGAAATGTTTGGCTACTTCCCAGGGATAGCATCAGAGCTGAAAGAAAAAAATACACAGATGTCATGTTACAGTATCATATGGCTGGGAGTGGGGAGGTGTTAATGTAAATAATACAAATGTAGCTGCCTCTCAGTTCCCAGGGATGGATGACTGGCTCACATCAGAAAACCTTCCATCTAAGATTATTGCATGAATCATATATCTTTACATGTGAACAGAGAGCAATACCATGCAGTCCTGAGAAATAATGTGACCATGTAGACTCCCAGCACCTGCAATATGTAGAGCCTGGACTGCAGCTGCCTGATCTCAGGTTCTCCCACCAGGCCACAGTGAAGTGTCTGGCTAATGCTGCGCACACCTGCATTGTTGATAATGTACCTTACTCAGTTTAGTTTCATGCACTGTAACCATCAGTTCAGCCACCGTCTGCTTCCCAGGAAGGTTAATACAGAGGCTAATGCTCAGTCTCAGGTATTCATCTAGAAGATGGAGTTGGAGGGGAGGGGAGTGACCATAATTAGGATAGGATCTGTCTATCTGTGTGAATCGAACCAAACTATTTTATTGCTTCTCCCGAGACAAATCTTTACACTGTGAACTCATTATTTCTTTCAAAATATCTTTCAGGACATGCAACCCACTTATATTCCAAGAAATTAAATGGCACATTCCAGCACCAAATGTCTGATCTTTTGGATTACGTATTTCTTGCTAGCTGCCGACAATTTCCTTTTTTAGTGTGGAGATCAAAAGTGGACAATCAACCAAATATGGTATCATTTCATTTGCTGTGATTTACAGTAAAAATCCTGCCATGGTGTGGTAAGTGCAATATGGGGTAGGCGGTGGACCCCATTATTTCCATTGTTAATGACTGGGATTGGGACCCCCCACCCCAACTGCAGTTTGGCGCCATCTGGTGGGTGTTCCCAGCTCCTCTTCCATCTGGGTCAGGATTCCTCTGGGTGTGCTTAGATCAACAGGCCCCTGTAAAATGGCAACAGCAATACCAGTAAACCACTAGAGTGAGAGTGGACAGGGAGAATACTGGGGACATGACCTCCTCAACAGGCTGCGGAATCCCCAAAGGCGGGAAGAATTTGAGGTCGCCTCCTTTTGAATTAAGGATTCAAATAGAAGACAGAAACCATTAGCCATAGCGTTAAGTCTGAGGAGGTTCATCATGAATTTTATTGCAGTGTGGCTGTGGCACCAACCTGCTGGAGTCAGACTCAAAGAAGCACCACCCATCAGTCATCAAAGAGGAATTTAAAGGAAACTTTAAGATTACCTTTTGAAGAAAAAAGGATATTAAAGGCACAACTCACACTTCTCACAATTCATTTGCCTCATGTCCCAATTCTTTTGCATTTGCAAATGCTCTAGACACTCATACAACTAAATCCCCCTTTTTTCCAGCAACCTTCTTTCCTAGCTTTGCAGGCTAAGCCCTAAGTCTTTTATTTTCATCTAAGGGTTTATTTTTTTAAATTCCTAGTCTCATGAGTCAGCAGCATCAATAATTTGGAGCCCAATGAGGTCTTGATGCCAGGAGGCATGTGGTAGAGTAAGGCTCAAGAAGGGTGAAATACAGATTAGTAAATCTTGTGTGGTCAAGACTGAAAGAGAAAATGAGTGGTTTATGAACAGTAAATGAATACCTCATTTGTTGAAGACTAATATTCTTAAAAATATTGATTGGCGTGCCGCGGTGAGTAGTGGTTAGGTCAATCACCTATGAAGGAACCCAGGCCACATACCTCTGAGTTTGAGTCATGTGTGTGTGTTTGTGTGTGTGTGTGTGTGTGTGTGTGTGTGTGTGTGTGTGTGTGTGTAGGGGGAACAACCAATGTGAGCAACTAAATATAAAGTGCTTTTTCCTCCTCTCTCTTTCTGCCTGTCTCAGCTTGCCTTCATTCCTGCCTGCACCTTTCCTTTTAAAAAAATGCTGATTTAGTGAATCTGCACATCTAAAACTTATATTGTGCTGTAAATCAAAGTGACCTCAGTAAAAAAGGGAAAAATTGTTGATTTAAAAATGCAAGTGCTCCTTTTAGACAAGTGGAATTTGCAGTAGAAATGGTGTACTTTAGCCATTATATTTGCTTTCATTGCCCTGATGTTTATTTGTTTATTTCAAATAAAATTAATTTTTGCCTTTATTGGGTCCTGATAATACATTACCACAGTCCAAAGTTGACTGAAAGTACTCCTATCCATTTATAAGAAGAGTCAGCAGGAATGGAGCTGAATTTGAATGACCCCACTTTCATCTGGATGATTCTGCAGAGCACAGAGTAGGAAGTTACAGGTTTCGCTGCCATTTGAAAATGAATGTTCTGATTTGGTTTGATTTGGTAGGCTGTTTTGGGGATCTGGGAGCACTGAATTTTTTTCCAAGTAAATTAATGGTAATAGTGTTTCCAGACCCAAAATATAACCTACTGAATCATGCCAAATAGGAAATTGATACTTTTGGACAATGGGGAAAACCTGTGTTAAAAAAAAAAAAGAAGTCATAGAGAAAACACATTCCTATCCTATGAGCTCTAGCTGGCTATTTAATATTGTTTCTATTTGCATAGAAATATAGTGTTGTAAGCCTCAGGACAGCCTGTGCCAGAAATTCTATTTTTTTGTAATGATGTTTTCTTGAGAAATATCTAGATTCCCTTACCTCTGTCATTCTTTGAGATCAAGAGTAGGTAGCAACAAAACAATTGTGGCATCAAACCCACTTTTTGTATCTTCTTTTTAATGTATTCTTATTGTCTAAACTAGCAACTATGTTGAGGAATTTTTTAGCAGTTCCTGGTTACTTGATTTTAGAAATACTTTCATATATCAGAACAAATGCCTCAGAAATTACAAAGAAAAACATGAAACAAAAACAAAACAACTCCAGAATATACCTTTACATAAAGTTGTATAGGAATCAAACAACATATTTAGGGCATAAACAAATTACCCTCAGTTGTTCTGACCACAGAACAGGCTGTGATTGGAGCAGGCTGCAACATGGGGTTTCTACGCAGAACTCCTGACCAAAGCCGTTTTGGATTGGTTGTGAGTTGTATCAGATGGTCTGTTCTTTCTGAGCTGAAGACCACCAGGGAGAGAAGTGGCTGCCTCAACCTACTGTCTTGTTTCTGTGGAGGGCAAAATTCTCTTGACCTTGGTTATGTGGTCCAGCCAATCAGCAGTTTAGCAAGTCCTCAAAAAGAAGTACTTTATTAAAAGATGATTTTTAAAAATCCAGAAAGGTTAACAATAAGATGCTAGAACTGGCCCTTATCAGGTTGGTAGTCAGTTGGGTCCATCTCTCCTCAAGTCTGTGTTCACAGACATTTTATTGGTAGCTTGAAACTAATCTTATTATGATTTTTGACACCATGAAAATTGACAGGTGCTATTAATCAATAGGGTGTGTGTGTGTGTGTGTGTGTGTGTGTGTGTGTGTGTGTGTGTGTGTGTTTCAGGAGAGCTGTTGTTATGCATTTTCAGCATACCTCCATGCATAGAATCATTCTAGTCAAAGTGTGGTCCACAGACAGGTGCCATTTCAAAAACTCTTTGATGAGTGTATGGTGAAAATTGAGATTAAGCTTTTAGAAACTTTTATAGCAGTTCTACAGACTATTTTGTCAGTTAATGTAATAAAAATGAAAGTTTTTTTTGTGTGTGACTATTTTAATTTTTTTTAAGTAATTTTTTTTTTTTAAAGGAAAGGTGCAGGCAGGAGTAAAGGTGAGTAGATAGGTAGGGAGGAAGATAGAAGAGGAGGAAGCATTTAAAAAAAAATTTATTTAGTTGTTCAGATTGGTTGTGCCCCCTGGTCCTGGGACTTGAACCTGGGACCTGAACCTGGGACCTGGGGATGTATGTGGGATTGCTCTCGGGTTACTAGACTGCTAGATCCCCAGGGTTCACATCTAAGTAATTCATTTGTATTGCATTTTACTAAAGTACAGACTTGCAACAGATTGGACATGAAGCAAACTGTCACTAGAGGTAATTTTTGAAGCACCGATATGGAATATTTGAAAATCCAGAGACAGGCCACGTAAGTGTCTAGGACATATAAGTGAGGTGAAGAACACAGTAGAGACAGAAACTATAGGCTATGTTAGAAAGCAAAATGACGTGAGGGAGCCAAAAGAAAAAAATGTGGAAGGACCTAAGCTCGGGATATAAAAAGACTACCACCCAAATACAAGATGAGAAGAGTGGGCGCGTGGTTTCACTTCAGGTGAGTGACCTACTTCTAAGAAGTCCTGTAGAAGTGTGAGATTTATAAGAATGGAAGGATGCTTATGTTGCTTATCATTCTGGGTCCTTCTCTTTAAGAGAAAAATCATCTCTTAGGAGGAGTGATTTCAGGAGAGAGGATGTTTAACTTGCAAGAGAAGGCAGATGGAGGGGGTTTCGATTATTTCAAAGGTTCCTGTGTAGAGGGTGGCAGGGACTTGTTCTGTGTGAGTTTCCAAGGGAAATGTCAAAGGTAAATGCTGACAGGCATAAAGTATAACACTTTAGGAGTCATTTGTCCATAGTGGCTATGGGGACTTTGCACATCTTTAGCTGTGACATTTTCGATACTGTTTACTAACACCTGATGGAGGGGGAGGGGCTGAAGTAGGTGACAAGAGTTCTTTCAAACTGGAGTTCCTGTGGCTTTCTGAATGTGAAGGAAATCTAGAAAAGAATCTGAGAAGAGATCTATTGAGCATGATGCTAAGTAGCTGGAGAAGAAAGTCAGGAGAGGAGGTCAGAGAGTTACCGTCAAGGCTGCTGTGAGCAGTGACGAATGTTCTAGCATCTTGGGGGTGCGTTCCGTATGGAGGAGGAAAAACTGCTAGCAGAAGTGCTTGTCCGCTTCCAGTCAAGAGGCCCAAAGCACTGCGCTCACAATCAGTTGTGGGGTCCAGCTCACGCGGGACATGCGCTAAGCAGACTGGACTCCCACCGACGTCCAGACCAGTCAGTGGTCTGATTCAAGTCCTTCACTGGGTGAAAGTGCAAACCCAGGTGGCAACAAAGATGATGAGATGGACGTGCCCTGGTGGAGTAGCAGTTAGGTCAGCTGCCTCTGGCCAGTGCAGTCCACACACATCCCAATGACCTGTGTTTGAGACCTGGGGCTGGGGGGACAACCAAGATGAACAACTAAATAAAATAAATAAAGTGCTCCTTCCTCCCCTCTCTTTTCCTGCCTTCCTACCTCTACTCACCTGCATTCCTACCTGTTGTACCTTTCCTTAAAAAAATAAAATGATGAGATGGAGAATTAATCTAGACTCTTGATGTGCCATTAATTAGCAGGACTTACCATAATTTTTAGAGTTGAAACTGGAGAATCACTAGGTGAGGCGGGGGTGGGGTGGGGAAGATGGGGGTCTCTCAGGACCAGATTGTATGGGGGTAACTCCCTGGCTGTGGAGACGTGTACCTCTGTAAAACAATTTGGAGTTAGTTTGTTGGGTTTGTGTTTGCCCAACTTAACTTTTAGTAAACTGTGATTGAAACCAGGACAGAATTTCAAATGGGAGGTGGGGGAGTGGACAGAGGTACAGCGATGTTGAACTGGGACCATCCCAGACAAACTGGGAAAACTGGAATGTATGGTAACCCTAGATCAACCTAAACACCAGAAAGTAAATCTTAGCCTATAACACACACTGTGCTATCAAATTAATAGACATGGTCTCTTGACAGAAGAAGAATCACTGTTCCCATTTTTTGATGGTAAAAGCAAGGCTCAGAGCAGGGAACTGACTTCTCTAAGTCATACAACTACTAAGTGGCAGAGTTAGTGCACTCAGGGCTCCAAATCCCATCTCTTCATTCACCTTAATCACCTGCATTCATTCCCCACTCCCCCATTAAATCTTCCACTAAACACCTTGGTTAGTAAAGCATAATACTTCCCATGAGAAACAACCAGGAAATTGCTAGCACAGTACTTTTCAACTTGCAGAAACTTGTCGAAGGTTTGGTAAATGAAGGAATTTGGAGTGATCAAGAAAAAAATGTACCAGCTGCAACTTTTAAAATATTGCAGGTGGAGCAGTGGTTGGTTCTGTCACCTCTGGTCAACTATAGTCCACATACATCCCAAGGACCTGGGTTCATGTCTTAGGGTGGGAGCACGACCAAGATCAACAACAACAACAACAACAATCCTTCTTTATCTTTCTGCTTGCTTGCCTACCTGCCTTTATTCTTGCCAGCACCTTTCCTGGAAAAAAAAAAAAAAAAAAGGCAGAAAAAGGAGGAAGGCCACAAAACAAAATACACATGGGAAAATCACTCCCGGTTTCAAGTAGTTACTTACGCCTTCAGATTTACAGGTCACCCAAAGTGTGGTGGACAGTGGTCTCTGCCTAACCTGTGGGAAGGGGGGTCTCCGCGGGCCGTTAGGGTGGGGGTGTGGCCCTGGGGAGACACAGGGCTTCCCCTAGCTTGCTTTCCCGCTTAATTTCGGCACCAGGAATGTAGAGATGCGAATGATTTTCACTAAAGTTTCTCTCTGTGTAAACCACAAAGATGAGCTAACCTTTTTTTCCGTTGAAATAGAAAGGCTTTCTTCTGTGAGCGTTCAGGGAGGCGGGGGACTACGGAGGAGGAGGAGGGCTGGTGCAATAACGCCTGTGGTCACAGGACTCCACCAGTTGGTAGTTGCTAGTATTCCAGACACTTCCTAATGCCAGATAAATGCCCCAAGCCCCGGCATGTCTTGACTGCGCGATCTATTCACCAGATAGCAGCCCGTCTCCAGCAGAGCGGGGAGGCTGCCGGGAGCTGCGCTCTCATCAAACGCGACATTGTTCTCAGAAGGAAGAATGGGAAGGTTTGTTGCAGACTCACAACATTTTTCTTTTTAAGAAGCACCCAAGTTGTTTTTAACAAGTCGCTGCAAACCTCGGGATTCCCGAGGGGAGCCTTTGTACACAGTGTCTGCACTCTACCAAAATCCAGAGAGGGAGGGGCCGGAAAGTTAGTCATTTAAAAGGGGGTGATGGTGGGGGGGAGCCCCGGGCACTTCATTCCTGGAAATGATGTAAGACGCAGCCACTCCTCAGTTAGAACCACAGCTAAACAAAGCTCGGCGGTCCAAGCAGCTGCTCTCCAAATGTCAGCAGCGCCAACCTGTCAAAAGAGCTTAAAAGCCACCAGGCTGAAGGACTCTGGGCTGCACCTTTTTCGCCCACATTTTCCCAAGTGCTGTCAGGCACCTGGCAACAGGTAACGTGGCAACCTTGGCTTTATAAAAAAAAAAAAAAAAGGCAAGTGGCATAATTTCAGAGAACAAATGGATTATTTTCTTTTTAGAGCCAGCTGAATCTTCCGCACCCTTTCTCCGCCCCCATCCCGCCCTCCCTCCCAGCTCCAAGTCGGAGAAAACAAAGTATTGCGGCGATCAATCCTACTCTCGGGGGCCTCCTGGTGGTGATCCCCGGAACCTCACGGATGCACTTTGAAATCCCCAGCTCCACTCAACTCCAAGGTAAGTCACCCTGTGGAAGGCGGGGACATTTTTGCTGGACTTATCTTTCAAACATCTTGAGTAGAAGTCATGACACGGAATTTCTTACTTTTTAACAGCATCTTAACAAATATTTTACCTGCAGGGTAATATCCCTGGATAGAGGGTCAACCTGGTGACTTTATCCGCTAGTTCACATACATCTCAAGGATCCTGGTTCAGGACCTGGGGGCAGGCGCCGGGAGGGAGTTGTAGGGGGGAAATACCAAGATGAACAACTAAATAAAATAAAGTGCTTCTTCATCCACTCTTTTCTTGCCTGCCTAATTGCTTTCATTCCTGCCTGTACTTTCCCTTAAAAATAAAAATCTCTGGATTGAGGTTGCTGACTTATTTTATTTTTATTTTTATTAAAGCAGCAGCTAGGGTAACCTTGCTGGTTATTGTGGTGATGGCAAGAACTGCTGCAGTGATTTGGTGAGGCAGTGAGGCTTGATAGTCAAGGAACTAAGGATGCTAAAGATGGGACTTGCATTTTCTATTTTTATCTGAATTTGTACTTTGTAAAGCAGAGACCTTTCTCTGGCATGGGAACATGTCTCATTCACTTTTCTGGCTTCCTTCTACATATTTGCAAGGCTAACAGGATTTCTGAACCGCAAGCCCAGCTGCCCAGAGAGCATGCCTGGAAGCCCTGCCTGAGGTCGTTTATCTCTGTGCGTGGGGCAGACACCCACAGAAGTGCCAAGGGCAGTGTTTTAACCAGTTTTCTTCCTCTCAGGCCCTGCTACAGACTCTGATTTGGAGGGATGACCACAGTTGTGAGCTGCTGGTAGCTCCAGCCAGTCTCCAGGGCAGCGGTTCTTTCTTCCCTCTCAAATGTTATGTGGAAGCTAAGAAAAGTTCAGATCAAAGGAACTACTTTCTTCAGAATGTTCCATTCATTAACTAAATTAGAGGAAGTTACAGGATGTTTGGAGGAAAGTCATTTCAGAAGGCCGAGGTCCGGGGCCTGAAGTCTAAAACTTGCAGTGTAGACTTTGGATGAAGCTTAGTAGCATGCTAAATATTATCAGAAATTGAGGGTTACCGTATGTTAAACCAGTTGTTGCCTGAAATCAATCATTTCAAAGGAACATCTTGAAAGTAGGCAGACATTTGACTAGTAGTGACCTAGACCATTTAATAGGAAGGTTGAAAACCCTAGGGCTCTGAGTAAGAATCATTTGACTGGTAGCTAAGGTGACTCACAACCTTCACAGAACAAGGCACAAACGTTGCAGTCAGGATGCTGAGAACATCAAGCTTACTAATTTGCAAGGCAGGGCTGTTGCTTTCAGTAGGGAATGTGATCGGGATTTCACGGCTCATTTTCCCGGCCTTTCCAACAGGTGCTATTGAGTCATCCATGTACACAAGTGACTGGTCTGGCAGTTTGATCTGTTAGGATTAAATTGTTTGTTCCATTACTTTATGAAGTGATTTCTACCACTGAATCAGACATGTCACTTCCTCTAGAACCTAGGGATTTTTTTTTGTCAGTGTTTGTAATGCTGTGTGTGTGTGTTTTCCAAAATTTGTCCTAGTCAGGTCTATAGGTCTTCCTGGGTTGAATAGATTGTTTACAGGAGGGGAAGAGTCAGGGCCCAAGTTCAGGGTTACAGAATTATATAAGGTTTCCTGTTTGGGCAGCTGCTCTACAAACTCCTCAGTTTAGGGCAGACTGGAGTTTGCGGAAAGGGCATGCGTAGGAGTCGTGGGGGTGCTAAAAGTGGAGAAGGGAAATTTTCTTTGAAGCTTCACTCAACTAGCTTTTATTGCTTGCTACAGCTCAGGAATACTTTTGGGCAGGGTGCGCCCTGGAGGCCTAGCAGTGTAGTACACCTGGGAGCAGTCCCACATCATCCCAAGGTCCTGGGTTCAAGACCTAAAGTGGTGCTGGCGTGTGTTGTATGGACAACCAGTGTGAACAACTAAATAAAAATAAATGCAGCACTTCCTGTTCCTCTCTCTTCCTGCCTGCTTGCTTACTCGCCTTCATTTCTATCTGTACCTTTCCCTAAGAAAAACTGAGAAATACTTTCCTATATTCTCTTTAGGGAAGGTGATTTTGTTTTCCCTCATCAGACTGAAAAAAAGGAATTAGTTAAGGATGTAAGAATCACAAGGTCAGGCATCGTTGTCTGTTTTGTTCATGACATGATGTGACCATTAGTACTCAGAACAAGTGAGGCACAGAGGAACACCATGGTGAATCCTTGTTATATGAAGGAATGAACAGGATGAACAGACTGGAAAAAAGAAAAAGGGACTACTAATCCGGAAAGGGAAGTCACAGGGTAGAATTAAAATGAATACTCAGCAAAGTCATTCTCTGTGACCTTGGATGTTGCAATATAATCTGTCACCAATGTCCACTTCTCTTTGGCATTTGACAAGTGCAGTTATGATTGGCCAACTTTTGACATGGAGCTAGTATGTGAAAAATCAAGCCATTCAGCTGAAATCAGCTGGTTCTAGGGTTGGGTTATCTACTTAATTTCCTTCATCTACTCTACTTGACTTCAGCCACAGGTATTGAACAAATGGTTATGTAATGGACCCATGAAGCTAACTGCCCTTGTCCCATGTAACTGCTTTTCTTATTTTCACTATGTCTGTTTGTGCATGAGGGACATCTGAGAGTCAAGGAACTTTCTTTACCTCTTGGTCTCATTTCTTGCATAGTGAAACCTGAAGCCTGGACTATAAGGAAGAATCTAGATGGAATTACACAATGGAGCAAGACTCTGCTGCCATGTTGCTAGTGTCTGGTAAAGTAGAATTCAGGTACCTAACCCTGAGACTGTCCGGGGCAGCTGATTGCTCCTAGTGGGGTAAGGTATTAGGCATATATTGCCAACTTATTTCCTTCTAGAAAGTGGGATGGCTATGCAGGGAGGCCTATGTACTGAACATTGAATGTCTCACCTAATAAGAGTCCAGTAGAATGAGTCCTAACTGAAACCGCAGGCTGGATGTAACAGTGACTTCTGTTCACTGCAAACTCTCTGGGTTTTGGAGAGAAGGCAGAACATCTATTAACGTAGCCTAATGTTGCCACCCTCTCAACCTATAGGGACAACCTGACCTGGAGCAGAAGTTTTTGCACAAGGTACACTCAAACCCCCAAACCTGGGCAAACAGGATGTGTGGGGTAGTAAAGAAGAAAGAAAATGCACCCATCCTTTCTGTTAGTTTTGGCTTGAGGAGGAATGATTACCTGGGACTGGTGAGCAGGGCAGGTGAGTGGGCACAGAAGCCCCTGGTCTGTGTAGTTGGACAGTTAATGACTCATCATCCTCCTGCCCTCTTGCCTCCTTGAAGCCCACTTTTCAAAGGGAAAAACAGGAAAACTAGGTGGCTTAATCTGTGGAATACTGTTTCTATTAGCCAACTTGGTTCTACCATGTATTGATACTCACATAACAGAATCGGTGCTTTAAAATGATCCAGCTCTGTCCAGCTCTGATCCAGCTCTGTCACTGACACAGGAGGATGCAAATCCAGAGAAAATCTGTATGGCTCACCCAGGGTGCTTTCTGTCTACACCATCCTGTAAACATGAGTTCAGTCCTCAAATTGGACTGCACAGGTAGTATTTAAAATGCCATTTAAAGACTGCATTTCAGTTACCACTGTAATGCTCTTGGGAACATGTTTACTGTATGCTGGAGGTCAGACAGTAGCTCTTAGCTTTGGCCATCATGGGTAGTTAGAGTGTGAATTTTTATTGGTGTACCATGTTGATTTGTCCCTGATACTTGGGAGTTTTTATGAGATGTGGAGCAATAATGCAGCATCAATTTATTAAAATACATACTAAGCCTTTAAAAAGCACCCCCCCCACACCCACACACTTTAAAGTTTGGTTTTTGTCATTTGCCAAAATTAAATAAAAAACATCTAGGAAATGGGTGAGGCCAGCACTAAAATCAATATCAATTTACTCTACCTATCCCCCATCACCATCCTAACTCACTGAGTGTTTAGTAAAGTTAGGCACTTCGCTTATAACTCAAGTTTTACCGATGACTAGAAGACTGGAAAGTTTAGATTGCCCAGTTCTTCCTGGGTGGGGGCCAAGTGGAGCCTGGGTCCTTCCAACCTAAGCCTCCTTCCTCATTTAACCGCTGGAACAACTGCTGCTATGAGTCTGCACTTAGGGTTTTCCTCTGAGCCTTTGAGAAACTGCACTGCCTTCATCTGAAACTCTTGGTCAAATGTGTTTGGAATCCAGAACTTTTAGGATTAGAGAAAGCTAATATGCATGACACACCTGGGCTGTCTGGAGACATACCCCTTAATTTTGTACTCTCACCTGTCAATCTGCAAGAAGAAGTGGGACAGTGGTGGGGCACAGGGAAAGTTCCCCCATCTCTCTGAAGCCCTTCATGTGCTGGATGAACAAATTAACATCAGACTAGTAGGAGTCTGATATGCTAGTATAAGGATTAGTAAGAGAAAAGACCAAATTTAAGGATATATGTATGGAAATTCACATGGTTGTAAATTCTGAGGTCAATGAGACAGACCAAAGACATTCTGTGTTGAGAAATGGAAGAGGGGTCTGGGGTGGTAAGAAGAGAGGAGGGAATGGGTCTTCTCATGAGGGATGACTTCACATGACAAAACCTTGCCTTGAGATGTTCGCTTTGCCTGAAGAAAGTTTTCTCTGATGAAAAGACTGTTTCTGGAGATGCCTGCATATCTAAGTTTCTATGGTAACAGGTTCTCTTGAGAACCGTAGGACCTCCATTAACCTTTAGCTTGATCTAGCAAGATTACATGACTTGGTAAAAACTTGCCCTTAACATCCTGGAGAAGGCCTATCTGAACATTTTGGGGGAGGGCGGACCCCACAATAGTCACACTGCAAGTTTCCAAGGCTATGTTTTGGTCAACAGCTTTTAGAACTGCAGATGAAGAAATCAAGGCCACCCAGTCCTTCAGACACTGCAGCAGTAAGAGTTCATTTGTAAGGCATCTAAAGTCCTGGAGGGAGCAGGGGCCCACTCAGGCTCATGTGGAGGGTGGTGGAAGGTGATGGGCTTGGCATGGTGGGTGGGCAGGGTTCCTATATCTTTAAGGAATAATGGAATGCAGGTCACATCTGATAATACTTCTGACATTGTCTCTCTTTTGTTGACCCCCCTGGAGTTCTGGATGTTCATTGGTTTATCACTGTGCATGTTTCACAAACTACTCAGAAACATTCCTTTTTGGTTTTTGTTAAAATGACAAGAGGAGTGGTAGTAGGCACTTTCAATTGGCCTTTACCACAATATGGAATGTCTACATAAATTAAAAAATGGGGTGGTCTGATATGTCCTTATAAACATATTTGCAAGCCTCTGTGTGTGTGTGTGTGTGTGTGGGGTGTGTGTGTGTTTGTATGTAACTTATCCTTTCTGTCATCCTCTTCCCCCATTCTCATTCCCTGCCCTCAAGCTATGGTCTGAATTCACAGCAAAATAAATAAAACCAACATTCTTTACCTTGGCCCACCATAATTAGTACTGACAGGAGGGTGGCGCCACCCTGATTTGCTGCAGCTCTTGCCTAAAAGTTCATCTGCAAGGGCACTCCTCATTCATTAAAGTGCTCTCTAGTACAGTGTGAAAATAATTTTTAAAATGTGCATTTGAATACATTTCCAAACCAGGAGCTAACCCGTGTAACATAGCTTCAATTAAAAAATAAATGGATGCATGGGTAGGCCTATGTTAGTGAATTGCAGACACAAGTAAATCGAGCACTAGCAATGTTTGTTATTTAAAAAGCAATGTATTGTCTCCTGGTTAGAAAGACTTTCTACTTTTCAAAAGGAATCATAAAAAGTAAAGGAAGGCGCACCCTGGCGGCCTCCTGGATAAGGCACTGAATGCAGCCCACATACATATCAAGGACTCAGGTTCGAGACCTGAGGCTGGGGTGAATAACCAAGAGGAACAACTAAATGAAATAAATACTTCTTCCTCCTCTCCCTGCCTGCCTGTCTCTGCTCGCCTTCAGTCTTTTGATTTTTTTTTTTTTTTTTTTTTTTAAAGACAGTAAAGCAAATACCATTTGAACATGTTGGGTGCCTACTGTCACAGCAGAAAGCTTTTCTTGAGTACCAATTCTTTGTGAAGCAATGCTTCTCATTTCATATTCTCCAAGCCCGAGAATGGAGAATGTAGTTATAACACCCTGTGTTTTATGTTTGGGGTTGCGTTGGGATTCATGTTCACGGCATGAGACTGACATGGTGGCAATTCAGGTTGTTCATAATTATGATGGTGATAGGGTGGCACTAAGGGGCAGGGATACGGGAAAACCAGCACTGGTCTTTGCATCAAAACTAACTTCCAATGAAGAGAAGGAAAATGAGTCACAGGGAAGGGAAGCATTTTGAAGGACTGTGCTCAAAGTCCAGCCCATTGGCAGTTGCTGATAACCTTGTCAAGTCTCCAGATAAAGGCACCTCTTGTCACCCTCGGGCACCTGGCATAGGGTCAATAAAACAGTCACCTTATCTTGTCAGGTGAAGTTGATCAAACCTCAGCCCACGGTAATTACAGTAAACTGAAATTTCCTGGCTTTTACCAAAAGGGGAGTGGGGGAGGGAGAAAGGAAAAAGTCAGGAAGTTGTGTCTTGTCTTTCCCCTGCGATTTAAAATAGACACCGCAAAACACAAGAAGTTTTCCAAAGAATGAGACAGCCGGCTAGCCTGCCCTCTCCCCGGGGTAGCGGGATTGCTGACAACTCAGATCCACGTGACAGTCTAGCAGAGACTCAAGCTGATGAAAATGCAAGAAATCGACTTCAGAACCTTCCTTTCTAAATGTAAATGAGTCAGTGCTTTGGGAAGGAGGGAAGGAAGTCACAGTCACACTGAGTGACTCATTCGGTGTCGTTAGCTAGGCCAGTTGGATGAAAAGTTTTAGCCAAAGCAGCAGCAAATCTGCTTTAAATACTAGCGCAGTAAGGAAATTCCTCTCTTTCAGGCTGAAAGCCGCGCGCACAAAAGAGCTCCTGTTGACATCTCATTTACAATCTCCCCCAGGACACCGACAAGACCATTTCAATAAACCCAGCTCAGAAACACCTATTGTTCAAAATCTTCCACTAGCAACGGGCTACCACCACTCCCTATTGTTTTGTAAAAGAAAAGATTTAGAAGGCGAAGGATTGGGGTGGTGGAAGCTGTGAAAAGAGGCAGGGAAAAAAGTCCCTTTGATTCACTGTTGTCTGAGGGTGCTGGGAGAACAAAGTTAATGGATTTCCATTTTTATCAGAAGTGCGTAAGAAATGCTTGCTACATTCCTGAGCAGGTGATTGTGAATTCTAAATCTGATGCCAACTTTGTGTGTAAAGAAGCTAACTCCTGCCAACGCCTTTGCTACAGGAAAAGCCAGAGGCTACACACCCTGTTGAGTGCTTACAAAAGCTGTGAGAGGGGCCAACTCTGAGCACCAGGTGAGCCTTTGATGTGGGTGGTTTCCCTGGGGATTTATAGCTTGACTGGCCTTCCAATTTTCAGATTCAGCACTGAAGCCCACTTTGCATCAGTGATTTTCTCCAGTAGCCTCATTTTGCTCCTTGTAGTTAAACGTGATCATTTTCTGCACTCTTATAAGGTAGAGCTTGGATGGTTTTCACTCAGATATGCCTCAAATTAAGGGACAGGCTTGTATTTACCAAACAAAACTAGCACTTCTTAAATGCTCATTATCTTTTCCCTCCTAATAAATCTTCTTAGTGGTTCCCATTTCAGCAAATGACCCCTTTATCTACCCAGAGTTCAAGCAAAAACTCTGGATATTATCTCTAACTCCTTTGGGAACTGCTCTCCAATCTCCAGTTTCTCTAGAATCTTTCCACATCCTTTTCTACCTATTTTTCTGCTCCCCGAGATCTTATTAGCTCCTCTCCGGGATCATAGCCACCTCCTAATTCAAGGTTTCTTTAAACCACAAGGTCTGATTTTCATGGGTCATGAAATCAATTGAGATGGATCATACAGTTTCACTGCTTCAAAGATGAAATAGAAAATGTACGTCAAAAAAAGAAAAAGTAACATTTATTTTCTGGAAATTTAGTTTCTTGTGTGTCCAGTTATGTGTAAATTCTGGGCTATAGGTAAAACGTGTTTTGTTTGCAAAATATCTTGAGAAATACTTTTCTAATTGGCCTCACTGGTTCTGTCTTGTCCCTACTCCTAAACTATTGCGCATATTTGAAGACTGAACTGGCCTGCCCTGAGGATAAAGTCTAGCCTTTAGGACTTTGGAGTTCTTAATAACCTGGTTCCTGCTCACTTTTTAGGTCTCTACATTTTGCATCCTGTTGACCACTTTTACTTCTAGTTATTCAAATCATCAAGTTCCCTGACCTTTGCACATGGAATTCCCTGTTTGATAGAAAATTATGATAAGAACTTGACTTTGAAGTGCAGTCCTACAAAGGAAAGAGTCTCTACTATTACTATATAATAAAGAAAATACTGTATACCTGAGAACCTCATGCTGATATCAAGTAGTTAGAATAAAGTGATGGGTTTTTGGATGATTTTTATTTCATTCTTTTGGATTCTCTGGATTTTCCAATTTGAAAAAAGCATGTGTTACTACTGTCATCATAAATAAAGTACAAAGTCAGAATAAATGAAATATGCTATTGTGTCTTCACTGCTATGACACCTGGCTAAATTATGTCATTGTATTTTTACCATATGTTACATGGGATTTATTTTCTGTTTTTAAAGGAAATTCTATATCATCGCCTCAGTAACAAAAAGAATAATGAAAACTCTCAACACCGCAAGCCCTGGTGGCTCAGACACTAAATTGGTGACTGTGACATAGACCAGGGAAAGCCCAAGGACTCAGGTATTTGTGGGCTAGGGACAACAACCAGAACAAAATAAGCAAATAAATAAAGGTGTTTTCTCCTCCTCTATCTTCCTTAAGAATGCTTTTTTCTCCTCTCCCTTCTCTCTTAAAAAAAAAAATCTTAACATGTTTTGATTTTTCAATGTCTTTAAAAAATTAAGAAACATGGATCCTAAAACACAGCTAAAAAAAGACATATAACTTCCTTACTGTGTGTTATTTGTATTATTGGTGTAATGACCCTGACAGGTAAAGAACTGAGTATAATTAAAATAATGACAATGAAAATAATAGTTATGCTGATAATTTAACATGAAAGAACAATGTGCTTATGAGATATCGACAAACAGATTATCATGGATAGGTAAAAAGGAGATTGGGGAAAGATAGGTAAGCGCTGATAAAAGCCTATCTGAGCAGAAAGGCTAAGACCAAAATGTAACCGGTGGCTTTGATAACACCCCTCTGAAGCCGTATAAATGTACAAGCTGGATCCAACCAGTCTGAGATGCTTTGGACCCACTACTTTCCAGAGCCTCCTCCAGATTTTGGCATCTGCTGATGGAGGCTCTGACTGGAGAAGCATCAGTCCTGCCCTGTGGAGTTACCACCACAGAAAAGTTCTGGATCTGAATCTGGATCTGAAAACTACTGATCTTGTGGTGGTCTCCAGAGCCTTGTCTCAGTGGTTCATGATTCTTCCCCTTTACTGCCAACTGAATGACATGCTCAGGACATTATAATGTGGTTTTCTCCCAATAAATCATATTGTAATTTATGTGTTCGTTGTCTTAAGTGAAACCTCTTGACACAGTGGGACTTTGAGATCTGAACCATAATTACACCAATAGAGTGTAGATCAGTCTTTCCCCAAATAGTCGAATAGACTTTTTAAAAGGGCAGGCTTTTTCTAATAGAGATGACTTTCAGATGTGCAGCTAAAAGTTAATCAAAGCCCAGCGGGTCTCAGAGAAACTATTGTTACCAGAAAAGCTGTTACTGTTATCTTAAATTATAAAGATACCCAGATATAGGGTCATCTTCAGAAACAAACTTTATCAGAGAAGCCTATCTTAAAGAAGGGCAGACATCTAGAGACAAACTTGTCATATGAAGTCATGCACCCATGTGAAGACTCTCCTCTCTCCTTGATGCCCCAGGGGCCTCTCCTGCTCTTTGGCACAGAATATAAGTCTTTAGTCTGTCTCACTTGCTTTAGAATTTACAGCCATGTAAATTTTCAAAAGGGTATCATTATATTTGATCCTTTTTCCTACTCATGTTAAGTGGAACTGGACTGCTTGACCAGCCTTAGAAGGACCTCAGAGGGATGAAGGAATTTTCCCCATGTCCCTACAAGAGCCTGGCTGCAGATAATCTTACAAGCCTTTGAAGACATTCTCACATGTAACTATCATTTCTAGAATGTACCAGCTTTTCACATGCCTTTATACCTGTGATAACATCATTGTTTGTTTTCTCATCATGTCCCTTTTTGCCCATAAGGCCCCAGTACTTTTCCAAACAATAATGACTTTCTTTATTTTTTAAATTTGCACCACCTTTATTTTTTAAAATATTTTTAAAATTATTTTTTCATATTTTAAAATTGCAGTAACTTATTCTACACATTAAAATAAACTCATATGTATAGGTTCCCTATTCCTCAGATATATGTCAGCATACCGTGCCCTTCACCAAATCACCAGGTGTTTTTCACCAGCCATGACTTTTCAAGGAGGTGGACCATCCTCTAGATTTGGAGACTGATTTTAAAATTATCCACTTAAATTAATAAAAAAAAACTATCAGTCAAACAATAACTGCTTTGCTTTTCATGCCCAAGAAATAATATTGCATAATGTTTCAGACTGTAAGTTTCAGAGGCAGATTTTGATTTAAGTGCATTGCTAAGGACGTTTGCTTAGACTCTTTAAACACCAGTTCTTTTTATCACATAAAATAGGTTAATGCTCACTTTGGTGGCACAGATACTGAAATTGGATCGATACAGAGAAGATTAGCATGACCCTTGTACAAAGATGACACAAATTTGTGAACATTCCATGTTTGTATGATGAACAATAGAATTGGATGGCTGGTGGCAAACAATGTGTTACACACAGATGTTATTTATGGTGATGCCTACCATAAACCTATATAAGGTTATGATGCAATATTTCTTTAATAAAAAAAGAGGTTTAGAATACTTTCCTCGGGCACTCCCTTGTGATGTGGGCTGTTGAGACACTGGCATGTGGACCATGTAAAGCCTAAGGACCTCGGTTTGTGACAACTGGGTCAGGGTGAAAAGGAAGGGTTGTACCCGGATGGAGTAGCAGTTAGGTTAGTCGCCTCCAAAGGAGCACAATTCATGTGTGTCCCCCGTACATGGGTTCCCGTCCTGGGTGGTCGTGGAGGAAGCAATGTGAAGAGTTAAATAAAAATAGAATAGAATACTCCCTCCTCTTTCCTTTTGCCTGCCTGCTTGCTCATCTTCATTCCTACCTGCACGTCCTTTAAAAAAAAAACATTTCCTTTCTCCAAACGCTTGTTTCTCCTCTCTTTTACAAAAAAAGAAGAAAAAAAAAAAAAAAAAAAAGAGAGAGAAAAGGAAAAAAAAGAAAGAAAAGAAAGAAAAAGAAAGATTTTTTTTTATAGCATTGTCGGGATGATAAAACAGAGCATGAGAAATGCTCAGCTTATTACTGGACACACAGTAAATACTTAAATTGCTTACTGTAAGAACAGCATCATCAATAATTCCACAAGAGATATCCATTTGTTTTGTCTTAGCAAAAGACAAACCAGGTGCACCTATGGTCCTATGCAAAAGGCCTGGCAAACTCTGAAGTTACAGTTCTACATGAAGATGGTAAGAATATGTTAACTCATCTCCTTGGCAACCAGATGTCTCAGTGTAGATCTGGTCTAACACCAGGGAGCTGGTAGGTGATGAAACAAACACTCCCAGGCTACAACTTGGCTATACAGCAAATTCACTAGTGGTGCTCCAGTTACAGAGACACTCAAAGTCCTGATTTTATGTGAACTTTTAATTCATAATTGCGGGCATGCCCTGGTGGAGCAGTGGATTAGTCCGCTGCCTTTGGCCCAGAGCACAGGTCATACAGCCCAAGGACCTGGGTTCAAGACCTGGGGCTGGGATGAAAACCAAGGTGAACAACTAAATAAAATGAATAAAGTGCTTCTTCCTCCTCTCTATTTCTGCCTGGCTCTGCTTGCCTTCATTCCTGCCTTCAACTTTCCATAAAATTTAAAGAAAAATTCATCAAAGCACACCTGAAACAAATGAACATTTCAGACATAATTTTATTTGTAAATATTGCCCCAGATGTTTACTCATGATAAAAATGCAAAATAGCCAAAGATTTTCTACTAAATATGTCTCAACGTTTGTCATTTTAGGCCATTTTTCTATCACCATCACAGGTGATATTAGATTAAGATGTAATATTGTTGAAAAAATATTTTTGAGCTTAAGTGAAATGTGATTAGCACTTTATTTTATAAGTGGTATTCTTATATTCTCAGGAAAATAAGTTGGCTTTCTGGGGAAAGAAGTAAACGAAACCATGTTGGTAGAAGGGACTCAGAGCCTAACAGATGTATGAAGTATGGATTCATGGCTTCAACCTACAGAAAACTGGATGAGTTCAAAGTCCTGAAATTCCAGGTCTGTAATTTAGTAGGTCTGTGATCTAGGGCAAACACTTACCTACTCTGTGCTGCATTTAATAACAATCTGTAGAATGGGATAATAGCTCTTAAAGGGTGTTACAACGAACACTGAAGAGGTAGTGCATGTAAAGCCCTTTGTAGACTGCACACTGCTGAACAGATGTGATAGCAGCAGTAGTAACTTCACCCCTTTGGGGAGCCAGCTCAGCAAGTTTTCCAAACCACAGTTCTTCCTGGAGAGGCATTAACTGGGTTATCCTTTGGCTGATAGTGAGTCAGGGCTTTGGGGACACTACAAAATATTTTATAAAATTTGCATAAAATTGCAAATTTAGTCTAAATAGGAGGGAGAAATGCTGTAAAAATTAATAGGGCCAAAGGAAATGGTCTCTAATTATCAAATTGCATACTTTCTTACCTCCCCCAAACACTTATAAGCTACATTTGAAAGGGACTTATCTTCCGAAAGATCTTAGGGTGAAACTAAGTACATTTTAACAGTGACTGGAGTCAAATGAAACTTAGAGAAGAGACAGAAAATAATTTTGAAGAAGATAAAAGTTGATAATTTGGATGGGTTTTGAGTTGAAAATTTTGAACTGGAAGGTCTAATGTTGCTTCAGTAAGTGCCAGTTGGGGGTCTCTATTTTTAAAGAGAAGCTCACTTCTAAAGAGAAGCTCCAATGAGCTATAGAAAGAGGCTCCCATATGCCCTGCTTGAATGTGGAACGGAGGAAAGCTGGGCCACAAGCAGATAATCTCTCAGGGAGTTGCTGGGGGATTGACTGGAAACACAGTCAATTTCAAGGAGAAAAAAATCCAGGGGAGATCCTTACAGGTGGGAGGAGGTTGGAGCAGAGACAGCAAGTCTGGGCAATCAGAAAAGGAGGCAATGGGTGACAGGAGGCCAAGAAAACATTTTTCCTTTCTTTGCCTGAGAAAGCAGTCTGAGCACAACACAATATGAAACAGATAAGGTTTCTTGAGCCTTTCTCTGCAAAAACAATCAAAGATCCACAGCTGCCAGCTCTCCCCACACAGTTCCAAATTTGCCAGATCTCTTTCTCATTCCTGTAGGTACTTGCCTCTAAATAGATAAAATCTTGTTGGTCTAATAAAGGAAGGCGGGGCAGAGGGGACTGCATTTTTAAAAAGAATTCTTGCAAACATTTTCTTACAAGAGTAATAAATATGTATTTTTAAAGGGAGAGTCTCTGTAAAGTTAGAATATGGTCAGCAAACTACATTTTTTTTTAAGGATAGGTGTAGGCAGGAATGAAGGCAAGCAGGCAGGCAGTCAGGAAGAAAAAGGAGGAGGAAGTATCTTTTTCTTTTTTTGAGAGAAAGAAGCATTTATTTTTTTTTTTTTAGTTGTTCACATTGGCTGTTCCCCTGACCAGGGTCTTGAACCTGGGTCCTTGGGAAGTATGTGGACCGCACCTGGTGGCTTTAGCCACTAGGCTACCACAATGCACCAGGAAGCACCTTTATTTTTACTTTTATTTTAGTTGTTCACATTCGTTGCACCCCACCTCCCCAAACACAGGACTCAAACCCAGGGATATGTGGCTTGCTCCTTTAGAGGTGACTGACCTAACCACTATTCCACCAGGGCACACATGAACTACTTTTTAAAGGAAAAGTGCAGACAGGAATGAAGGCAAGCAAGCAGGAAGATAGGTAGGAAGAGAGAGGAGGAAGAGCATTTTATCTTATTTTTATTTAGTTCATCTTGGTTGTTCCCGTAGGCCCCAGGATGTGAACCTGGGTCCTTGGGATATATGTGAACTGTACTCTGCTGAAGGCAGCAGACTTGACTGCTACTTCACAAGGGTGTACCCAGCAGACTTTTCTAAAAAGAGCTGTACAATAAATATTTTGGGTTTTCTGACCATGAAGTCTCTGGCCCAGTCACTCACCCAGCCACTGTGGTGAAGCTGAGAGATCGTGTAAATGAGCGGGCACGGTGCTCTTGCAGAGATGAGACAGATTTGGCCCAAGAGTCATTCATGTTTGCTAACCCCTACTCTACAACTTCCCATCAAGGAGCAAAGTCAGTTCTCGCCCCCTTGAGTCTGTGGAGGTATATGATTTGCTTTTGACCAAGAAAGTGTGAAGGAAGTGACACCTGTGAGGCTTGATTAGAAAAGGACCACAACTTCTGCCTTAGGCCCTGGGACAGCTGCCTGCCTGGATGTCTGAGACATCATAGAGTCACCCAGTTATGCTGAGTCCACCATTCTGTAAGGAAGCGCAAGTTAGCCCATGTGGACAGACCGCAAGGAGAAGCATGGTGTTTATAAAACAGAGCCGCTCAGCCAGTGCTGGCTGTTCCAGACCGCTGCCCAGTTTCCAGGTCAGGGGAGACCCTGAACTAGAACTGCCCAGCAGAACTGTCCCCAGGTTCCTGCCTCAGGAAACTGAAACATAGTAAGATGGCTTCTATGGCTGTAAGGCACTGAGATTTTGGGCAATTTGTTACACAGAAATAAATAGAACATTGTCTCCAAAATGAGTAAGAGGCAGATACAGGATTCAAACCTAGCATGGTCTGAGTCCAACTATGTGTTCTCACTATTACATATTCTCTCCATTACATGATTGCTGCCATCAGCTCTAACAAATATGCTAAAAATACAGAACATAAAACTGACCATGTTAATTGCTTTTAAGTGTACGGTTGAGTAAGAACATTTACATTGTGGCACAACCAATCTCCAGAAACTTCATCTTGTAGGACTGAAATATTATACCCATTAAACAACTCCCATTCTCTACTCCAACCCCTACCCCTGCCTCTGGCAACCAGCATTCTACTTTCTCTATGAATTTGACTGCTCTACTCCATCATGTGAGTAGAATCATGCAGGATTATTTTTTTTGGACTGGCTTATTTAACTTAGTACACACACACACACACACACACACACACACACATATATTTATATAGTTGTACTAATACTAATATTTCTCTTTTTTTTAAGAGGAAGACAGTCAGGAATGAAGGCAGGCAGGTAGCAGGGAGGAAGAAAGAGAGAGGAGGAAGAAAGAGAGAGGAGGAAGAAGCATTAATTAATTAATTTATTTAGTTGCTGATTTTAGTTGTACTGCCCCCACCCCCAGCCTCACCTGCAGTCTTGCATCTTGAACCCAGGTCTTTGGGCTATATGTCAACTGCATTCTAGTCATGGGCTTAACACCTGAGCTAACAGGGCGTGCCAATATTTCTGTATTATTTTCCCTCCAAAGGAAAGGTGCAGGCAGGAATGAAGGCGGGGATGGAGAAAATGAAGAAGGATTTTATTGATTTTTACTTAGCTGTTCACACTGGTTGATCCCTGCCTCCCCGCTGCCACCCCATACTGACCCAGGACTTGAACCCAGGGACATGTGGTCCTGCGTTCCTTTGGAGGCGATTGTCCCAACTGCCGCTATACCAGGGCATGCCATATGTCTGTATTTTAAACTTCTGATGGTTAATGAGTTTGATCAGCCAGCAGCAAGGGTTTGTCAAGGAACAATGCCATAGAATCCAGGTCCCATAAGCTGCAGGTGCAGGTATGTCCCAGGAAGGACTTGGCAATAGCAATTACTTGAGCAATTACAGTTCACAGCATCCTGCCTCTACAGGGCTTTGCGAGAACAGGAGCCCACGAATCAAGAAGAAATCCTATTTGGTTTGTTTTACTTTGTGGGTTGTTTGACTTCCCTCGCAGAGTCAATCCTTGAAAATGAAATCATTCTCTGTCACCCAACCCTTTCAAAGAGCACCCAACATAAATACTGTCTGCTCCTTTATTTCCTGTCCTCAGGGTGTGTATTGATTTGAGGGAATTTCTGTGACTCACCATGAGTCATGTGTATCAGGGATCTGCTCTGGGAAGAGGGAGCCTTAACTGCTGCCCCTTGCATACACAGACGAAGAAGCCTGAGCCTGTGGAAGCTTTGTTGACTTCCTAGGCCTTCATTTCATCCCTATCGTAAGGCCAAAAGCTAAAAACTCTGGGCCTGGCACACACTTTCAAAGTCAATAGCTCCACTCAGCTCAGCCTTTCTCTCCCCACACACCCTAATTGTGTCTAGCCTGCGTGTTACACTGATAGGGAATGAAAAGAATTTCTTTTGAGTCTTCAGAGTCATCACCACTGTTAAGGGTAAAATTGTATCCCCTGCAAAATTCCTATGTCAAAGTCCTAACCTCAGTACCTCAGAATAATTATATTGGAGACAGAGGCTCTACAAAGGAGAGTAAATTAAGATGAGATCATTAGGATGGGCCCAAATCCAGTAAGACTGGAGTCCTTCTGAGAGGAAGGACCACATGTGGAGGCAGGAGAAGGTGGCCATCTGCAAACCAGGGAGAAGCCCCAGAAAAAAAAAAACCTGCCCACACCTGGACCTTGAACTTCTAGCCTCCAGAGCTGTGAAAAACTAGTTTTGTTGTCTTAGCTCCAAGTCTGTGGTACTTTTATATGGAGGCCCCTGTGAACTGATAGAATCACCGACAGTTCATAGCCTTGAGACTGGGACTTCATCTCAGAGAAGTTCTGAAGGTGTTAATCAGAGACTCAAAGGCAAGAACATCATTTAATACAGTTTTTCTTTCTGTATCTTTCCACATGAGGCCTGCTGACAGCTTTTGAAGGTGGTTCTGGTGCTGAGCCTGGGGTGAGAGCTGAACTTCTGTAAGCCCAGTGGGGCACTGGGGCCTCTTGGCTCAGAAGTGGTAGAACATGACCAGATTCTGGAAAGTCTAACAGGCAGGAGGAGACTTGGTAGGTGTTTGGATTAAAGCTCATCTTGACGAGCACGGCTTTGACTTCTGCCTTCTCCTGGGCATGACAGGCCACCTGCCACAGGGCTTCCACTCTGACTTTTCCCACCCACCCCTCCTGGTGAGACTGCCTTCTTCCCAGGAAAGTCAGACTGAGGGATTATATCATGAAAATCTGATACTGTTGTGGTTTCTTTTTTGTGAGAAGGGTGATAGGAGGTAGGAGGGAGTCCTGTGGAGTTTAAGCAGGTGGAGGGATGCGGGGAGGGGAGGTAGACAGAATAACGACCCCTAAAGATGCTTACACGCTAATCTTCAAAATCTGTGTATGTGTCACCTTATATGGCAAAGGGGCTTTCTGGATTAGTGATTAAGTTAAGGATCTTATAGTTGGAAGATCATCCTGAGATGATCTAGGTGGGCTTAACTGCAGTAGGTCCTCTGTCATCACAGGGATTCTTATAAAAGGGAGGCAGGAGGGTCAGGGTCAAAAGGAGAGGTGACTGCAGAAGCAAAGTGGGGTGTGTGTGAGGAGGGGGAGGATGTTTTGAAGAGGCTTCACTCTGGCTTTGAAGATGGAGGAAGGGCCCAAAGGCAAGGAATATAGGTGTCCTCTAGAAGCTGGAAAAATCAAGGAAACAAATTCTTCTCTAGAACCTCCATAGTGGAGAGTAGCCCTGCTAACCCATTTTAGAATCTGACCTTCAAAACTGTAGAGGATTTACATATCATTTGATGTGTGGCAATTTGTTACAGCTGCAGTAAAAAACCAATATAGGTGTAAGGGTGAAAATCCTGGAGAACAGCAGCACCAACATTTAAATAGGCAGCGCTAAGTGTCTAGAAATAGTAACAAGCTAAAGCTTCCTATCTTTAAAACAGTGGGTCTTAGTGTGCCCTGGTGGCTCAGGCATTAAGTCTGAGGCTGCAGCAGTGTGGTCCACATACAGCCCAAGGACCCCATCCTTTCTCTGCCTGTCTATTTGCCTTCATTCCTGCCTACTTCCTTCCTCTAAATATAGATAAATAAATAAAATAAAACAGTGGGCTTCACAGGGTAGTCACCTAATCAGTAATGTTAGCAGTACTTGAAACTTGTGATTCAATTTCTTATCACCTCAGCTCAACTGAATCTGAAATTCTGGGGTGGGCACCCCAAATCTGTCTTTCAGTAAGCCCTTCAGGTATTCTGATGCATACACACCAAGCTTCACCTTAAAAATAAGTGATACCTGTGGACCCCCAGATGTGTGTTATGAGTTATTTTATGGTTTATACTTGCTTGGAGTCTGGGAGTGATAGGCAGAGTTATCTCCTCAAGATGGGCTCTGCAGGGCAAATTGGAGGAGGGAGAGCACAGAATTCTGTCTCCTTATGGCCTAATCCCCACATCCTTCACACAGCCCTGTGGCAGACACCAGAATAAGGACAGATCAGGTTACAGAGCACTTGTCCCAGCCTGGGAAGGCAGAAGGGGTGGTCAGTTCCTATAATCTTTTCCCAACTCTTTACCTGCCTCTGGCAATCCTCAACTGGCTAATTGGAAAGATAGTCACTTTTGAAAACATGGGTAAGATCATCCCTCCCAGTCACAGCTCACTGTTTTGGAATCACACAGATATTGAGTCAGTTCAAGAATTGTCTCCTATTAGCTGTGGATCTCTCATACTGACTCTCTCTGAGACTCAGTGTTCTTATCTGTAAAATGGGTGCACTAATATATTTTCTAGCACCGCTGAGAAATTAAATGAGGTAATATATGTGAAAGTCTTAGTGTAAGACCTAGAAAAAAGTAAATGCTTAATAATATCATTAGTGTTACTAGTTGTATTAATAGCTACTTTATTTACACCAGCTCTAATAATAATTTTTCCTGTTTCCAGGTGTGGGATCCGTCTCCCCCAGAATGTGCAACAGGACAAGGTATCCAGAGCAGATATTTTTCCATTATGTGTCACCTTGGGATGTGGAGCTAAAGGTTAATTGAGGTCCTTAGGTGTTGAGAACCCTTACCATAGATACTTAGATACGGAGTCAACTCCAGAAAAAAACTTTTACCAGAAAAATCTATCTTGGGGCAGGGTAAATGTCTAGAGGAGAGCTTTTGTTACACAAAGTCATCCTCACATATGAAGACCCTCTCCTCTCTCCTTGATTTCCCAGGTCTGCTTCCCCATTTATCAGCATAGGAGGTGAGTCTTTGGTCTGTCAAATTATTTAGCATTTATAGACATGTAAATTCTCCATACTTATGTCATGAAATATGGCCCTTTCTCCTACAAATCCCATATGATGGTCACTTGTTTACTTGACCAACCTTAGAACAGCCTCAGAGGGATGGAAGAATTTTCCCTGCACCACTACCTAGGATGTGGGTATCTGTCTGTCTATCTATCTATGTATCTATCTCTCTCTCTATCTCACTATGTTCACCTTTATTAAGGATTTAGTCCATTTTACCTTCTGCTAACCTCTCCCTGAGGTTCTTGAAGACTGTGAAAAGGAAAAGTCCCTATAAAATACTGGCATTTATCATTGTTTCTTAGCTGATGGCACTTTTCGCAGCAGTCTGTGTCCCTCCCGGGGATGTGGCCAGCCCTGGCTCTTGGGGTGCACAACCCCAATTCCCCTCAGGGCCTGTATTCTGCCAAACTTTCTGCTGGATCTGGTATTTTTCCAAACCACCCCAGCCTTGCCCCCGCACTGGCCTCAAGCCCGGCCTCCAATCACCCAGACAGCTGCCAGCAATTCGCGCTGCTCCAGAAGCGGAAGTAAGGCGGATTTAGGGCCTTTCTGGGTGAGTGGAAACATTTGAGCTGGGATTAATGAAATGTCAGTGCTCAGAGAAATCCAGACTTTCGCCAGTCCCCTCCGTTCCTTCGTCATGACACATAGAATGAGCTTGGCCCATGTCAGTCTGTGCCATGGGTTGTGTCAGCATCTTCTGGAAGGCAGATTCCAGATTCCCAGCCAGCTTAAACCACTGCTGACCTAGCTGTATGTGTGCGTATGTGTGCGTGTGTGTGGGGTCTGGGACAAGCTGCAGCCAAGTTAGCCTGTGAGTGGCTGGTCACTCTGTCCTTGACCCTGCTGTGACAATGCCACCATGGGGGCAGGGATCTGTGAGCGTCACTGATGACCTGTCCTGGGTGGCAGAGGAGGTATTATTCCAGTTCACTGAGGTGCTGCTGGGTTTTTCCTCTGCTCCCACATGACGACTCGGTGAAAGCATTCCAGGAAACCAGAGGGCTGGGCAGGCTGCTGGCATGTCAAAGCAAACAGCTTAGCACTCGTTTCTGCCACCTCATTTTCTCTGAGCTGTAGGGCACTTGGGAGCCGGCTCACTTACCACCCAAATCCCACAAACTTAAGGTTGGCTTTTCTTAGAAGGGAAACTCATTTATTTTTCTTCCACAGAAATAGTGTAATTTTTCCAAATTCAAGATGACCCCAAAGGCCATGATAAAGACTACAAAACAGGACACTAACAAAGAGTATTCCACTCCCTTCCCCCCGCCCCCCCCCAATTCAATTTTATTTTGCTTGTTCTGTTTAACTACAGGAAAGGACTGGTGATAATATTGCATCTGATTTAGACCACATACACCCAAGGGTACCTGTTATGGACTGAGCCTTTTGTCTCCTCAAAATTCATATATCTGTATGTTTTGCTTTGAGTGGGCTGTGGGAAGGGGATCTTAGCAGGGTGGTTACTTTCTAGATCATCTTTACCTACAGAGTATATCTTTTTTTTTTTTTAAAGGAAAAATGTAGGCAGGAATGAAGGTGAGTAGGTAGGCAAGAAGAGAGAGGAAGAAGCATTCTATTTATTTTATTTAGTTGTTATCTTAATTGTTCCCCTGGCCCCCGGATGCAAACCCAGGTCCTTGGGATGTATGTGGCTTGTGCCAGCCAAAGGTGGCTAAGCAAACTGCTACTCCACCAGGGCATGCCCAGAGTATAATCTTTTAAAGTGTCAGTTTTCTGGGCTGGAGTTTTCCTATTAGACTTCTCCTTGGGTAGGACTCTGGGCTGTAATGTCTGTCCACTTCTTTCTACTCTGTGAGACCATCAAAACCTAAACTGATGATCAACCTGATTCCACAAATGCCTTCAGAGCAGAAGCATCTTCACTGATTAGCTTTCCAGTCCTCGTCTGGCTCTTGGTCATTTCCTCAACATGGCTGAATTGGGCTGACATGTGGCTCAGTTGTGCTGGCTTTTGGAGAATCACCAAAGTTGAATAACTGGCAGGATACAGAGAACAATGGAATTTACAACCTTCGATTAGAAAATAATGGTGGGTCCAAACGTGCTCATGGAGAACTATGAGAACTAGTCAGACAGAATGGAGGCTAAGAGGAGGTAAGGGCAAGCAGGACACGCTAAATCCCTCTCCTCAGCACCATGATAGCTTTGGTCCAGACCAAATCAGGGCTGGGATAGGGATGATCCTCTGATCCTGGAACACTCTGCCCTTTTCCTGGAAGTGTGCAGATGTCAGAGATCTAAACTCCACCCCTTCCCGACCCTTCTTTTGCAAAAAGCAGGTAAACTAGTCCCCACATGACAAGGGGTTGAGGAGGAGTTTGGAGCAGGAGCTCCCCTCTTCCTCTTGGGACAAAAAATGCATTTCTTTATCATTCCTACTGTGGCCCTCGTTTTATTAGCTCGATGGAAAGAGGAACCTAGTTGAACAGGTTTAATTTCAGAATGTGACACCTTGGTATGGGGCGCTAAATGTTAATAGCGGTCCTATGGGTCTTGAGAGAAGCTGTTACCCTTACCATAGATACTTAGATATGGAGGCATCTCCAGAAACAACCTTTTATCAGAGAAACCTGCCTCAAGGAAGAACAAATGTCTAGAGTAGAGGCTTTGTCACAGGAAGTCAGCCTCACATGTGAGGACGCCCCTGCTCTCTCCTTGATTCCCCAGGCCCCCTTTCCCATTCCTCAGCACAGGATATGGGTCTTTGGTCTGTCCCATTACCTAGCATTTAGTCATATAAATTCTTCATAATTATATCAGTTAATTTAGCCCTTTCTCCTACAAATCCTATCTGATGTTCATTTGTTTGGTTGACCAACCTTAGAAAAACATCAGAGGGATAGAGGAATTTTCCCTGTACCACTAGAACATATAAATAAGTTAAATATATAAATATGAATATAAATATATATGTCCTGCCATAGTCCCAGAGGGGGAACCCTATCAAAACATAGATTTAAATTTGGAAAATAAAGTATCTATTGGGTTTATATACATAGTATTATGCATATATATGTACATATATAAAGTACATGTGTGTTTTTATGTATATATATAAATATATTTATAGTTCTTTTTATAATGACTGAAAATAAAGCCTGACCAAATCTTTTTGGCTAGAGGTGCTACTGTGAATAACTCTCAATGTGGCTGAGGTTGGAGGGGCAGAAGGGGGATAGGAATAGACAGATGCTTTGTATGTTTCCATTAAAATAATTATTCAGGCATGCCTTGGTGGCCTAGTAGGTAAGTCTGCCATGGTGTAGTTCACAATACATCCCAAGGATCTAGGTTCAAGACCCCGGGCCAGGGGAAAAAACAAAAAACATAGCTAAATAAAATAAAGTGCTTCCTCTACTTTCTCTCTCTTCATGCCTGCCTACTTGCCTTAATACCTTCCTTTACAGATAAAATAAAACTAAAAAAAGAGAATTAATCAGAATTTCAGAGTGGAAGGAGAGGATATATAGTATAGTATATCAAAAGTAATTTGGATTTTTAAAAGTTATAATTCTTCAAATTCTTTAAAAAGGAGGTTTTTTTTAGATAATCTATTGAAAACTACATTCTCCAGAAATCACCAATATACACATATACAAATTTTGGTTTATTATAATTTAAGGTAGTTTAAGAGAGGCTTTCAAGCTCATATATTGATCCAAATTAAAATTTTTCAGCTCTAAAAATACTAAATATTATTTGAATTGCCAGAAATAAATGTATAGTCCATCCATAAAAGGATTATAGGCAGATATTTTAAAGGCTATATACTATTATAGATAGATGTTAAAGATACAATGTCAAGGCGCATCCTTTGGCATAGTGGTTAGGTCCTCTGCCTCTGAAAAGGTGCAGTCCACATATATCCCAAGAATCAGGGTTCCTGTCCTGGGTGGGTATGGGGGAAACAACCAATGTGAACAATGAAATACAAATACAAATAAAATGCTTCTTCCTCCTCTCTCTCCCTTCCTACCTGCACTTTTCCTTTTTTTATTTTTTTAAAGGATACATTGTCAAGCGTTCTAGAACAGATTAGAATAAGTTTATATTTATTATGTAATTAGGATTCCATCTGTGTACATGCATAGAAAATACTTGAGGTATATAAAAGAAATTTTTTTCAGTGTGACTGAATGTGTATTGTGGAAAATTCTTTACATTTTTTTTCAAAGGAAAGGTATTGACAGAAATGAAGGCAAGTAGGCAGGCAGCCAGGAAGAGAGAGGAGGAAGAAGCACTTTATTTTATTTAGTTGCTCATCTTGGTTGTTTCCCTGGGCCTAGGTCTTGAACCAGGGACCTTGGGACAAGTGATGTATGTGGTATGCCCACTGAACTTAAACCACTAGGCCACACGGGTGTGCCTTAAGATTTTGGGGGGTATATTTATTTATTTTTATATTTTATTTTATTGAAGGAATATTGCATCATAACATTAAATAGGTCATCACAAATTAACATCTGTATATAATATGTTAAATTTACCACCAAGAGTCCAATTCTATAATTGACGTCTTTTATCCAATTTGTTCATCTCTTTGCTTGAGAGTATTTTCTTTGAAGCATGTAATATTTGCAACTTCTTCTCACCATAAACTTAAATGTTTGTGTATATTAAGAAGAAAATTTAAGTTAATTAAAATGACTCATTTTCTAAAATAAAATGTTTTATAATCTTTATCATCTACTACAAAGAAAAAATAGATACTATATAGTTAAACAAATGAGATCCCTTTCTGTAATTGAAAACATTCATTTATTTTGTTTTTATAAAGATTAAAAAACAGTTTTGGACTTTCCTTCTTGATTTGACTCATCATTTTTCAATTATCCTCCTTTGATTTTTTGATACCATCAGTATTTGATTACTACACTCTCTGGAGAACAGCTCTAAATGAGTGTGATTGTAGTATATAGTTTATCAAGGTCCTAAAATTATCACATTTTTTATGATATCCAAGAGGATATTATCGTATCTGATATAATTTAATCATTAGCCATTATTGTCATTCTAATTTTTAGTGAGAGAAGAGAAGCCCAGAAAAATTAACTTGACCACAGTCACACAGCTAATAAATAGAAAAGCCAGGATTCAAACCCATGTAGTCAGACGCCAAAACTTAATTCTTAACAAATACACAATATCCTTTATGAAGCACTATAAACAATATTGCACAGTTGTCCCTGGCAAACTCTAGTGGATTAGTGGTTAGGTCAGCCACCTTCAAAAGAGTGCAATCTACATGCATTCCAAAGACTCAGTTTCCCTTCCCGGGGTGTGTGTGTGTGTGTGTGTGTGTGTGTGTGTGTGAAACAACCAACATGAACAACTAAATAAAATGTTTCTTCCTCCTCTCTTCTGCCTACCTGTCTACTTGCCTTCATTCCTGCTTGCATCTTTCCTTAAAAAAAAAAGTTACACAGGTGTTCAATAAAAGTCAGTGTGTTTATACAGAATACTCTGTGTATAATTATATAACTAAGATATTATGTATCATATATATTAATAATAAATAGTTTTTAGTTAAAGTGTATTACCAGGGATTCTAGGGGCAGTCATTTAATAAGACTAATTAGTTGCATGGGTATACATACATATATATATTTATTATATATATCTTATATACATGTATATATAATCTAGATTAGTTATTTTATACATAGCAATACATTCATGATGACAAATATTTCTATTTCACTCTAGCATTCAGAAGTACTGAGCCCCTCCCCTCATTTGACTATAACCATCATGTAAGAGTAGAACAAGTGAGACTGGGGTGGTGTCAGTTACCCTGTAGATGCCGTGACTCACCTTATGAGACTTTCAAATGGATGTATGTATCTGAGTTTTCAGCAAAGAAAAGATACGGAAACATAATAAAAAAACCCTCAAATTCAGAGCTAATAATTTAATGTTATAAATTAATATTGTTAGCATTGCTAATTGTTAAGCTTACTATGAATAAAATTCCATTACATTTGCCAACCTTTTGAAGATTAGATTTTTTTTATTTTGTCAGAAATTTCTAAAGATAAATTATCAAGGAATCATAGCTAAACATAAATAGTGAGTTTTTCATATGCAATTTTAATTATAGACAAAAAAATAGATAAAATTTCTTTCCAAATATTTATAAGCAACAAGATCATTGAATGGGGGCATGGATCATTATAATATGTTTGAAGTGATTTAGGGTGAATTTTTTGAAAGAAGCTGAGCCCTGGCCCATGCAGCTCCTAATTCACCTGCCCTCTCCCACTGCAGATAGGGACGGGGACCACAGAGGGAATGATTTGCCCACGGAAGGCAGTAAGTACAAGTACAAAGGTGAGACTCAAAGTCTCCCTCCACGCACAGTGCTGCTGCTTCTGTTCGGTGTCCTCGGGGAATTGTCTCCATTAACACCCAGATTCCCTTTTAAAACACAGTCATATAAGCCAGTGCCATCACTGCAGAAACAATTCTGGATTATGTTCATTTAGTTCTGCTCCACTGTAGTTATCAACAAAAATTCACTAGCTGCCTTCTTACCCTGCTCGTGAGACTATGCCTAGAAAGGGCTGGTACTATGGTATATGTGGACATGGAAATTTCACTCAGTGCCACCTCTCCTAGTTTATTTTATTTATTTATTTGTTGCTAAAGGAAAGGTGCAGGCAGGAATGAGAGTGAATAGGCTCACTTTTTTTTTTTTTCAAATTATTCACATTGGTTGCTCCCTTCAAACTAGGCTGACTATATTTCCCTGAGATAAAAATGGGACATTGGGATGGCAAAAATGGGACCTGGTAATGTGCTGGCATTTAAGGGGAGGGGAGGAAGCAGAACAATCTGAGCAGGAGTAGAGCAGCCAGGCTAGAATAAGTAAGTACTGTGTGATGCTGATTGGAGATTGCATAGTAAAGATGCAGCAGGACTTCAAACAAACAGCTAGGGCTGGTGCCAGGAATTTTGGTGAAAACCATATTTGGTGCTCCTATAAGCCCTTCTCTAAATGTCCTGCCTAAAACACCCTTTAACCATCCCATTGTCGGAAATGCCCAATAGCCTGCCCAGTGCCAGAGATAACCCCCACAGTGCCAGAGATAACCTCCATAGTACTTACCTGTGGCTGGACCACACTATGGTGTTCTGCTCCCTTTGAAGAAACAGGCAAGTGTGGAGTAAGGGGGAATCCTCTTCCCACAGCGACTCCTGTTTCCTCTCAGTGGGTGGGAATAGCAGTAGGGGCCATAGCCCACCACAGTAGCACCGGCAAGGGCCATGTTTAACGTGGGGCTAAAGGGGAAGCTGCTTTTGGGTTCTCTTAACAGACGGCCCAGGGCAACTCAACCAACCCAAAACCCTTGGTCTGTCCTGTTTACTCTAGAATTTGCAGTCATGTAAACTCTCCATATGTATGCAATTAAATTAAATTTGTTATTTTTCTCCTACTAATCTGTCTGATGTTTTATTACTTAACCAGCCTAAGAACCTAGATGGGTAGGGGGAAATTTCCTCTCCATTCTTACAGTATCTTTTACCTAAATGTTTTCACTGGGGCTTCTTTCTGATCCACCCAGGTAAAGGTCCTAGGGTGACTTCTAAGTTATATATGGCTACTACTGTATTTATAGTATATTAAATTGTAATTATCTGATGTATTCTGGTAGCCTAGCAGATAAGGCCACTAGAAGTAGTTCACACAAATCCCAGGGCAGGGAAGAAGTGGGCAACAATAAATAAAATAAATAAATACCTCTTCCCCCTCTCTCTTCCTGCCTGCCTGACTGCTTGCCTTCATTCCTGCCTGGACCTTTCCTTAGAAAAAAAAAGAGACTCCAGAGAGAAGTTCATTGTCTGAAACCCAAAAGAGGGTCCTCATTAGATAATGATCTGCTGGTGCCTAGATTGGGGACTCCCAGCCTCCAGAACAGTGGGAAATACATTTATATTGTTTAAGCCACTCAGTCTATGGTAATTTGTTATAGGAGCCCAAACAGACTAAGACAGGGATATTTTCGAATACGCTGTGTGTTACATTATGGAAAATAGAATTTCTGAAGCAAAGTAAATGAGTATCTCAGTCCTCAACACCTGTGTCAAGTCAGACCAGAGCTTCATATGAAAAAGCAGCTCACCTTTTTAGGGATTTACAACACAGACTTAAGGCTGTGGGTACTTTGAATCTTAATGATGAGCACAAAGATTGAGACAGGCTTTTACTTCTTTTTCTTTCCTTTTTTTTTTAAGGAATACAACAAGCAGGAATGAAGGTGAATAGGCAAGGCATGAAGAGAGAGGACAAAGAAATTATTTATATTATTTTAGTTGTTCATCTTGGTTGTTGCCTCCAGCACCAGGTCTTGAACCCAGGACCTTGGGATGTGGACTGTGCTCAGTCAGAGGCAGCAGACTTATCCTCTAGGTCACCAGGGCATTCCTTATTTTTTCATATTTTGAGGAGTCATTTTACTTGCTTGTCTGAGGCCATGAGGCTGTAGAAAGAATCTGCTGTGGTGACATTTCTAGTCACACGCCCTAATGGTGATTGTAGCTCAGAAGCTATCGCCGTGGAGAAATAAGACATTGAAATACTACCTACGTGAAATGAAGTGATAAGAAGAAAACGGGAAAATCAAAACTCTACATGCTCAGGGGAGCTCTTGTTTATGTTAATGCTCACTGAGCTGACCGCCAGTGCCAGTGCCTGCCCCACATGGGAGGGGATCAGGATGGCTGATTTCAAGAGGGAAAATCACTTTTAAGAGGAATCCTTAGAAGATTCTCTTAAACTTTCTGTCATGAATGATTTCTTTTCCTTGTCATTGCTCCAACTATCTCTACTTTCCCCCACTTTGCTTTCTTGATGTTTCTCTCTTACCTCAATTGTCTCATTTGGAGATTATCAAGTCAAAATTCGAGTCCAGAATTCCTCAGTGTTGTCAGTAAAATTTTACAATTATTTCTTTCAAGTTTAAGTTTTTTCCTGTTCAAATATTTATTTTCACTGCAAAATAATGAAAGCATTGATGTGTGTTTTTGTTTAAGTGGAATTTTAAGTCTTTCCAAGGACATTTCACTTTGAATCTTACCATTAATGTGAGATAAATGGACTACTTCTGCTGATTTTAAAAGCTACATGAAGCTGCAAAATGCTGAAGGGAGCAACCCTGTGTCAGAGAAAGAACCAGACTGACAGAAATGCATGGTGGGAAGCAGCCAATGGAATCTTTGTTGATCTCTCTTATGAATTCCACAATTATTTTTCCTTGAAAAGAAAGAGACAGTCTACCTAAAATATGAATGCTATTTTCAGAGCTCTCAGATAATCTAGAACAGTCATTTTTTTAAAAAAGAAAATAGCTTTCACTTGTGTAGTGAGTTACTCCTCTGGATTTGCAAGTTCCTTGACCTGATAAATCGCTTGAAGCTGCCTTGAGTTTATTCCACAGATGGAAAATAGCAAGGCCCGGAATTAGCCAGGCATTCACAAGGACTACTATCTGAGGTTCGATTTTTGAATCAAGAGATAATGCCCAACACAGTGTCCAACTGAGCATGCTGGTCAAACACCACGCATTCCAGATGCACAGAGAATGCATGCACGGCGCACGCAGCCCCGGGCCCCCGCACCCGGCAACTGTGCCCATCCGCCCTCTGCGCACACGTGGGCTAACACAGTTACAACAGAGCATGCGCCCAAGGCTTCAAGCGTCTCCAGCCCTCGCTCAACAAGCTGGCGAAGATGCTTAAGCAGCTGTGAAAGTGGGTCAGACTTCTGGTCCCCAGGGCTACTTCAGAGACTCAGAGGAGGCCTAGTGACCAGGAGGCGGCCTGCAGAGCCCCAGTCATTCGGCCTCTTGCCCTCCTTTCTTTGGAGAACAGAAACCTGTGTTGATGATGTAGATGGGTCATGGTACCCAGAGTTCTCTTGGCTTTCTGACTTCAAAACAATTATTGTTTTGCTTCTGTCCTTTTGTTGCAAGTGATACTGTGCTTTTGTCAAGCAGGCAACTTAAAGCTCTGACTTCAAAGCTCTTCCTTGATAAAACCTCCACACAGCCCGGGGTGGACCAGCGGTTATCTGGGTTCTGTACAGATGATTAACTGGAACTCAGGCCTCACTAGCTCACTCACCACTGGGAGTATCTGAGGGGGCAAATTCATTCTCATGGTCCTGCTTGCTTCTGTTGCTATGTGTCCCGTATTTTGTCAGGCAGGAGAGGTTTGGATGACCTCTCATCAAGTTCTATTTTGCCAGCAGAGGAAACTTGAATTCCTGAAACATGCGCCGGACCTTTCCTTGCTCCCCATGATATCATTTAGCTCCTCTCTTATCTTGGAAACATCACCGACTGTGCCTTCTCCAGGTCCTTTCCTTAACTTTAAGTAACAGCATGTCAGAAATCTTGCCTTTCCACTTTATTTTGTAAGCTGTGACGGTACTAAATCCACAGAAAGGCCAGAAACCCCCATTTTGGAGTTACCAGTCCCATGGGCACATTTCCGAGCCTTTCTCTCATCTCCCAACCTTCAAGCTCCAGTCTGCCACTTCCTTTGCTTAAGTCTAGCTCTTTGTCTTAACATTCCAACTCTTCATTTTCTACTCCCACATCCATGCATTGCCCATCCAGCAAACCACCTCTCCCTTTAAATGTAAGACTCACCTCAAAGCCCACCACCTCTTCCAGGAAGACCCCCCTGATTAAGCAGGTATGAAGACACCTCCAAAGCATGACTGACAAACTCCCAATAAATGAGAGCACACACACCCCAAAGCAAACATGAAAACTCACAAAAAGAGAAAATGACACATTCTCTACTTTTGGATGGTACATTTGTATGCGGGTAAGGAGATCAATTTTATACAGATAATCAAATAGTTAATTTGGACAATGAGGTATTTTTAACATTCTTGGGTGTTTACTCAGCAAAACACTCTGCTGAGTCTTCTCTCTCCTAGAGATCCTCCTCTTTCTTTAAATGTCTCTGACTTTTCTTCTCAGCTTCTTGAATAAACAACTAAAGGGGTTGCCACTCACTGATATGGGGGACACTAAAGGAAACTGGTCTTTGCAAGAATCTGCATTTGATATTGACAAATGTTTTAACCACTTAAAATGTCCATCAGGAAGGTTCAATGACTCCAATCCTACATCCTTCCTATGTACGCTATATTGGGATCAAGCACCAAAACACTCCAGAGAGGGACCTGTTGACAGAGGAGGAAGACATAGATACTGAACAAGGCTCAATGTCCAGCCTTACACGAGGCTGCTGGAGAACACTGGGCTCTCTGCAAGCACTGGATCTCAGGCAATCACTTCAGGAATCAGAAACAGATGTCTGCTCTATTTGCTCTCTTTAATACTGCCCTCAAGTCAGTGCGAGGGCCACTAAGGGAGGGCCGAGAGTTGTGGCAGAAAATGACCAGAATGAAGAGGAACACAGATGGAATGGTGATAGCTGGCAATTAGAACATGGCATCAAACACCACTGCCACAGAAGCTTTCTAGCTACAAAGCCACGCTATGCAACCTTTAAGCAAAAACAATATTGATTTTGCGGTTGTAAAACGTACCTTCAACTGCAGAACTCAGTTTTATGACACCTTGAATAAAAACAAAAAGTGGCGGTTATATAATGGACCCAGATTACCTTTTCCACTCTTCTCGTAACATACATGCTTCTGATGGGATTTTTTTTTTTTTTTTTTTGCTGGCTGTGTGAGAATTTAACTCAACATTATCAACTTTGTTCAAAAACTAAATCATTTTCAGTGCTTGATTAGTCTGCATTGGTATCTTCATTTCTCCACAAAAGCCATTTGGGGGTGTTGTTTTGCGATCTAACTTATTCCTGGATAAACAAAGGCTGAGTCTATCTGAGTGACTGTTTTCATATGTAAATCATGCTAGATTATGGACTGATAAAACTTGACACAACAGATACCCAGTACCAGGTGCTTTCTATTTAGTACTGTGTCTTGAGACCATTGGATCCATGTTGGGCAGGTTCCTGCTGAAATACATAACTGCAATTAAAAACCATGGTGTGGTCCAACTTCCTTCTGTGTGGCTGGGCTGGTGGCCATTATCTGATCTCATTGTTCAGGGCTCCTGCTCTTGTCAGATGGCAAAGAATGACTGAGATGTCAGACTGTTCAAAAGGCAGTCAGATGTTACCTGTGACTGGATAGTCATTCGATTTTTAAAATGAATTTAAAGGTGAAAATACTCAACTAAGATAAATTAGACCTGTTCCATAATATGATTTTAAAAATTTTTTTAGCGGTGGGGGGGTGAGTCATACTTATAAGCTTCCCCAAACTCTATGTGATGACCATGAGACTTTAAATTGAGCAAAAGTGTCTACAGTTCCATTTTGTTGAAATTCACATTTAAAATGGAAACAAAACCCTTTTCAATGCTGGTAAGCCAAACTGGTATCAGCAAGAACACACACTAATTTGAACAGATTTTGTTCACAAGGAGGCAAACTTCTCCATTCTAACTTTATGAAAAAAGTGCTGCTTTTAAGGTTAACTGTTGATTTTCTTCTTTTCCTGCAAAACCAGTAGTGGCTGGTCAATGCCTAACAAGGCATTCTCTTGGGAAAAAAGTATGCAGATTTATATATATGTTTATTATAAATTTTACTGATATAAAAGATGTCTAGCACACAAGATTTAAATAATAATGAAATATACATTGATTGATTTCAAACAGAATGCTCTTGTTGATTTTGGTCAAGCTCTTACTTCCATAGTCCATTTCCATTCAACCTCATTTTGACAAAATCATGCAATGAGTTGGATCTTAATTTATTCTTTCCCCAATAAATGTATTAACATTACATTGATTGAATTATTTTAGCTTTTCATATAAATTATTTTCATTAAGTTAAAGTCCCTAATAGCATCCCCTTAACTCAGGTGGCTTTTGCAAGTAATGAAAGCCATGGACCCAGGTTTGAGACCTGGGGCTGGAAAAAAATATACAATAAAATTTTTAAAAAAAGTAAAATTCAGCTTCAACACTATGCAAATACTCCCATTATGGTGTATTTCAGGCTACCAGCTTGATGTTACTGAACATGGGAATTGGGAAAAGGTGGGTGGTAGAAGCACCAGTACATAGTATTTTCCACAACACAAGTAGATGCAAATCATATCAAGAGTCTGAGAAGTTGAATTATTAGAAAATAAAGAGTTTTAGGTATGTATTGCCTTTACTTTTATTATAGTGTATTTAATTATAATTTTGTTACTTTGCTAGAATGACTGTGTTCAATAATGAACTTGTAAAAGTCTTACAGATGTAACACTTGGTTTTTGTAATCTGGTATGAACCATATATACCATACCACTGTCATAACTGACACTACTTTCCACACAAGCCCAGGGAAGAAAACCTTCACCTTTAGACTACTTTCTGAGATACTCACAATGCAGTTGCACAAGTCAAATGTAAGTATGATTAGCATTTACTATTTATTTTGCCAGTAATTTCAAAACCTCTTCAACTTGTTATATACAATAATATACTTACTATACATAGATGATCTTGCAAATAATCATTGACAATCAACTAAGGACATAACATAAATGAATTTGCATTCTTCTGTTCAGGCAACAATACCAAGAGCTATGAATCATAGTTTTTTAGCAATGATCCTATGTTTTTTAAACTCCAGGATTTTTATATAGGAGACCAGGTCATATTATTGATTTTTTTCCATCCATATTTATTTTTATGCATAACCATGGTGTTAAAAACTCTTACTCAAATAAAAAGACACCAATAAATTCTAATCAATGTGTAGAGGTAGGGTCTCTGCAAGTAAAGCAAGAAAATCTAAAAAAATTTTAATGGGAGATGTGGGTAGTAGTGGGTGGGAGTCAAAAATTCATGTTTTCAGTTAGTGATAAAAGGTGAGCTAAAGAAAATAGAGAAGTCTGATTTTAGAACTCTTTAACTATAGACATCATTTTAACATAAACATTAGTGATTCATTAATTCCAAATGAACTTCTCTTATTGTTTTGAAAGGTAAGCCAAGCTTTTCCCCACAGATAGGCCTTTATATGCAAAGTAACTATGTTATAGTTAAAATCTAGAATTAGCTAATTCTATATTAATGTTATGTAGCTAATAAAATTATATCAAAAATACAGAATGAGGGAGGAATATTTCTTATAAGGTAATATTAATTTTATTTAATATTTAAAAGTGATTATGTTGACGCTGAAAAGATACACAGAATACTGCTGACTTCCAGGACACACAAGGGACATTATCGGGTGACACTGACATTGTCTAGAGTTGAGAGTAAGCTGTAATACATACATATCTCTGTGTGTGTGTGTATATATATATATCATCTGTCATGAGTCCTATCACCTTCCACCCCTGCTTAATTCTTCATAGCCTACAGAAATATTTGACAATGAGATAGCAAAAAACAAAGAGAGCAAGAAAAATAAAACCAACTGTTCTTTCTTCAACTTGATATCCTGAGTGAAGCAAATTCCTAATATTGTGGGTGAGTCCTGAAGGCCATGTCCATTCTTCCTGCAAGTCAGAGCCAATCACTAACTAGGTATGCTTTCTGCAGCAGCCCTCCAATTCCCATTGTCTTTTCCTCTTTTTACTGATTACTTTGAATTCATAAAAAATAATTCTTAGAAGAAAGAGTCAGATTAAAATAATTCATGCTTAAGCGTGAATGACTAGGACTCACTTAAACCCTCGTGACAGCTTTCTGTCATTGAAATACTGAGAAAATTTAACCTTGATGAGGCCTTTAAAGTATAGGTCTCCCCAAGATGTTCAGAACAGGTCTTCCTAAAATGTGTCACTATGGCATGTGGATTATTTTGAGTTTAGGTCAATCAAGACACTGTAGGCTCACAAGAAACCTTTTTTTTTTTAAGGAAAGGTACAGGTAGGAATGAAGGTGAGTAGGCAGGCAGGAAGAGAGAGGGAGGGGAAAGAAACATTTATTTCTTTTTATTTAGTTGTTCATCTTGGTTGTTCCCCCTGGTCCTGGGTCTTGAACCTGGGTTGCTGTGGACTGCACCGTGGCAGACTTATCCACCAGGCTACCAGGGCACGCCATAAGAAACTTTTACCATTCCTTTAACAATGCAGAAAACTGAGGGTCTTGCATAGAATTAGAGTTATTCCCAGATGTAACCTGCCTATGGAAGAAACTTATCTACATGACAGGGCAAACATAGATGCAGAGCATCTGGTTTCCATCATGTAAGTCACTATCTCCATGTCATGTGAGTCCTTCTTTTCTTCTAGAAGCTCCAGATTCCTTCCTCATTCCTTGACTCAGAATATATTCCCTCATTTCGTCCTGCTGTCTTTGGAATCCTTTTCTATGTCACTTCCCCATATCTACATAATTAAATTTGTTTTTCCTGTCCTGCTAATCTATCTGATACTTTTTTTCTTTCTCTCCTTTTTTTAAGAAGGGAAGGAAGGAAGGAAGAGGAGGAAGAAGAATTTAAGGAAGCGAGAGGAGGAAGAAACACCTTGGTTTATTTAGATGCTCATTTTTTGCTTTTTCACCCTGGCTCTGGGTCTTGAACCCTGGTCCTTGGGCCACCTGAGCCACAAGGGTGCACCCACCCCATTGATGCTTTTTTGATTGCCAGCCTGAGAAGAACCTAGAGGTATCGGGGAAATTTCCCCTTTACCCCTCCAGCAGATATAATATATCAACTTCATCTCATGTGACTTTCTCCTTTATTCCAGATGCTTTAGCCATTTTGGTTTCCTCTCTGTTTTGCCATGCGAATTCTTTTCTGCTTTCGGGCTAGGGCAGTTGCTCTGCCCTCTGGCTTGAGCGGTCTCCCTTAACCTGCTAGATCTTCCTGCACTTAACCCTTTCCCTTCATTCAGATTTTACTTTAAAAGTCACTTCCTTGGAGAGTCCTTCTTTGATTACTATAAAGTCATGTTTTATTTAAAAGATGTATTTTGACAAATGCCTTGTTGGGTGATTTCATGGTCACACCAACATCATAGATGGTATAGCCAACTCACACGTAGGCTCTATGTTACAGCTTACTGGGACCACTGTCAAATATGTGGCCCAGCCTTTAGATGAAAATGTCTTTAAGTAACATATGAGGATGACTGTCTTCAGGGCAGCCCTGGCAATAACTCTAGCGCATCTCTCTTCCATTTTTAATAGCAGTTATCAATACTTGAAATTATCTCACTGTTTCCTCATTTGGTTCTTTGTTTATATTTGTCTTCCTCATTCAAATACAAGCAGAATGAGAGCAAGTTCCGTCTGTTTTGCTTGCTGTTGTAACTTCTCTGACTAGAGCAGTGACTGTCATACTCAGTATGTATTTATTAAATGAATAAATTAGTATTCCCAAGTGTTTCTAAGTGTCCTAAAAGAATATTTTTAATATTCACTTCAGCAAATGTAAACATGTTATCATAACTGTGACCACTACTGAGCAGACATCAATTTAATCAATTTTCATGTATCAGTCACTGTCTCTACTCAGAGACTGAACTTCATGGCGATTAGTGAACTTTGACATATGTATCCAGATAGATTTAGATTTTAGGATTACAATATTTAAAAAGGTTACCAAAAGGTAAGTTTATCAAATTTAGAGACAAGATTATGTCCTAAAGTGGACTCCAAAGAATATTAGCTAATTGATTTTATATCCAAATATCTCTGGAATCTGCAGTTCTCTTGTCTCTACTGTCATCACCTAGGCCAAAGGATTCACACAGCATAAATTTGAATGATATGATACAGACAGAGAAAAGAAATAAAAAGAAACTAAGAAAAAGCCATTCGGTTTTTATTACAGCCCTTCTAATGCATTCTCATACTGTAGTGGGGATGATATTAAAAAAAGGAAAGTCCAGTTATGTGATATCCCTTACCCTTTAAAAATTCTTAAATTTATTATTCTTAATAACTTGCAAAACTCTTCCTGATGTCACCCATGGCAGAATGAAAATGACCCTAAATTCTTCCATTTCACCTCCCATAGAAAGGTGGTGGCTGTACCTCTCTTCCTGAATCTAATCAAGCTCTAATTGGGACAGGGACAGCTGAGGAACAAAATAGCCGCAAGGCAGGTGCAGACATTTATCCAGGAATCTTTAAACAAATGAACTCATAAGAGCTGTTACTAAGGTAGCAACTGAAAACCAGTATCACCTGACTGTTAAAGTCAACTCAGTAAAACACTGGGACCAAGCAGCTTAAGACAGAGTAGGACTTGTGGCTTTTTTACCAATCACAACAACCTCAAAGGCAGAGTAATCCAGATTTTGACACATGTTCTAATAACCTGCCTTTGTTTACAGATGAACCTTGACTTCATTTTAATAGTAAAAATCACACTTGGGGTGGAAGTTTAAAATGCTAATGAGATGATGTAGCACATAGACCCAGTATGAAGGCCTGCCCCTGTGACACCAGAGAAATCTGAAAATCACTGAGAATTAGTTTCCTGAGCAAAGGAGGGTGGAACAAGGGTGGAACCTATTATTATAAAAAGAGAACACCACCTTACCATCATGACAAGAGGTATGTTCTCCGCTTCTTCTTCACACTGCAGAGTAAATAAAAGCCTTAATTGAATTCCTAAAGACTGGCCTTTTGTCCTTTCCGAGAAATTCAAATGCCAAGTACCTGAATAAGGTCCTGCAGTATGACGGCTTGGACCATTACAACACGGTGGAAATGATGCTCTCACAGGTCTATGCCCAGGTCTCATGAATCTGGCAGCTTCTTCCTGTCTTGGGCGCACTCCCCTGGAAACCTTGAGGTGCCAGGTTAGAGTCCTAACACAGCTGTGACAGAGAGGCCATGTGCAGACATTCTGATAAACAACATCAACTAGTCTAAGATTTAATCTTAGAAGGGAAAGGTTAGAAGGCTTTGAGGAAACTGTTGAAGATTAGAATAAGGAAAAAATGTCCTTGGAGACTGAAAAAAAGTCAGCTCTTTAGGTATAGTGACAGAAAGCTTGGCAACATAATCACCTGAAGTAACATGGAAAATAGAAAATAGACCCAGTGAATTTATAGACTTTATTAGGAATATTTCATGACAGGATGCTTAAAGTGTTTTTAAAAGAGTTGCATATGGTGCACCCTGGTAGAGGAGTGGTCAAGTCAGTTGCCTCTGAAGGAGCACAGGCCACATACCCCTGCATTTGAGTCCTGAGTGGTAGTGGTATGGGAACAACCAGTGTGAATAACTAAATAAAAATAAAATTAAAAATAATTCCTCCCTCTCTCTTCCTACCTGCCTGCCTACTTGCTTTCATTCCTGCCTGCACCTTTTCTTTAAAAAAACAAAAACAAAAATGTGGCATGTAATATGCATAAAGATGAGCTAAGAAAAGAACTATTCAGTTTTCAAGCAAGATTCAGAGGAAATGTAGAGCTAGTAGTCTTTTGATTTTAAAAAAGATAAAGAGCTTCACATTTCGAGGTTTTCCAAAGGCAATAGACTCAAAGTAAGAAGTTGACTGAGGATGAGCATCATCTCGAGGGTGTGGATGCAAGAAACTTTTTTAATGACTTCGAAACGATTTAAGTATGTGTCTCATAAGCTTGTAAAGAAACAAAAAGTCTTCTATGATTCCTAAGGATTTTGTCTCATGGTTCCCTGACTCTGAGTCCAGACCAAAGAAAGACCTTTTTTGAAGAGAATTATGGATGTATGTTTTGTCTAGTGGAGTGTAGTATAGTAAGATTCATAGGAAGGCCATGAAGATATCAAGAAAAGTATATGAGTGGCCACCTTATTACCTTGGACAAAAAATGGGCACAGGCAGTTCAAAGTGGAAGAATTCTTAGGGTTCCCAAACTTCTCTGGGCAGGAAATACACTGAGAAGATTATACAGTTGCAAATGCCAATTTTTATGTGCCTTAGATGCCTTGACTTGAGTTTTGCTTCCTCCCAGATTCATACACTGAAGTCCTCCCTAACTTCCAATGTGGTGGGTATTTGATGATGGTGCCTTACTTGTGGAAGTAATTAAGTTTAGTGAGGCCACAAGACTGGGATTTTCACGATGGGATTAATGCTCTTTGAAGAAGACGACAGAGATATTCCCCTCTCTCCTCCACAGGTATACACTCAGGAAAGGCTATGAGAGAAGAATAAGAAGGCTGTCACTGCAAAACAGGAAGATACTTCTCAATAGAATCCAACTATGATGGTACCCTGCTTATAGACTTTCTTCAGAAGTGTGTGTGTGTGTGTGTGTGTGTGTGTGTGTGTGTGTGTGTGTGCTGTTCAAGTCATTCAGTCTGTGGTGTTTTATTATGGCTCATGTTCACTAAACAGGATCACTCAGAGTCCAACCAAGAGTTTGGACAGAGGAGCATTCCCAGGGAGCACAAGTGTGTCCCAGTCAAGACACTGGCAACACGTGTACTCAGAATTGCTATGGGCCAGTGATTGCCATGTGTCTCTCATTCCTATACTTTGAGAGTATTCATTGCATTCACCTCATCTTTGTATCATCAGTATATTCTGGGTGTGTGTGTGGGGGGAGGGCGGGGCACAGACACATTTTCTTTTTAGCTTACGGGTCTTCATTTTAAGAGAAATTGTACTACAGAATTACATCAGAGGAGCCTCATCAGCACCTACACTTTATTTAGATAGTTAGTGGGACCTCAAACTTGAGCTTAATGCCAGAATAAGCTGAGATTTCTGGAAAGTTTTAGAAGGTGTGAATATATTTTGCCTAATAAAGTATGGGATCAGTCTCCTCAAAATTGGGCAGATAGACTTTTTCCAGGATGTTTAGAGCAGGATTTTTCTATATGTGTTACCTTGGTATGTGTAGTTAAAGGTTAATCAAAGGCCTACAGGTCTTGGGAGAAGTGGTTACCATTATCTTAAAGAATAAAGATACCTAGATATACAGATACATCTCCAGAAATAACCACGCCCCCCCCACCCCCCCCACCCCCGCTTTTTTTTTAAACCAGAGAAAACCATCTTACGTCAAGGCAAACATTTAGAGGTAGGGTTTTGTCATCCGAAGTTATGTCCTCATATAAAGACTCCCTCCTCTCTCCTTGATGCTCCAAGGGTCTCTCCAATTGCTTAACACAGAATGCAAGACCTCTGTCTCATTTGCTTTAGAATTTATGACAATAAAAATTCTTCATGTCTTTTGGTCTTTTCTAATACTAATTTATCTGATGTTAATTTGCTTGATCAGCCAGCTCTAGATGAATCTCAGAGGGAGGGAGGATTTTTTTCTCATATTCCATACAAAGGAATGTAAACAATTTACATGCAGAGAATGAACCATGGCTGACTAAAGATGGCCATATGTTATTGGAAACTGTTGTTTTCCATTGGTTCAAGAGCCTGTGACTTCTTTGACCAATAGAATATGGTGTAAGTGATGCTCTGCTATTATCTGGGCCTACTTGTTGAGACCTCCAGTCTCTTGGACATCTTTTCTGGGAGCCCTAAGAAGCACCTGCTTCTTATAGATGCTTGGTTTAACAGTCTCAGCTGAGCTCTCACTCCCAGACATTGAAACTGAAGGAGAACTTACAAATTCAATGATTAATTAAAAATGAGAAGCCTGTTTTTCTATTTTCTCCTTCCTTGAAATTTGCTTAGAATCAAATATCTCTGAAGCAAGGTGCTAAGATCAAAAGTCAAGCTGCTGCTGATGTAAGATGCTTGGTGCAGCAACTGCCCTGGGTGCCCACCATGTCTCTTCCTTCCTACTTTCCTGTATCCCCTTTGGGTCATCCAGATTGCGCCCCCACTGCCGCAAAACCCTTGTAGCATCCTTTCTGGATTTCCCCCTTTTTCCCCCCACTAGGGGGATGGGACAGTTATTTGGGACGGAAGTCCAGTCAAACCCCCAAGATATTGATCTCTTGAATAAAAGTCTTCTCAATAGCAATCTTGTTCTCCTCTGTGATTGGCTTTCAGTGGTGATGGCTGGTAAGGACCTGATACTAACAAAACCAGGGTGTCAGTTATACTATCCTGAACTCTCTAAACTAGCCCAACTTCCAGCAGAATGTGGAACAGGAGAGTCACCCTGCTGAGCCCTGCCTGTATTCTTGATCCGTAAAATAATAGTAGGGTATAGAAACAGGGGTGTTTTTAAACTGTTAATACTTTGTCATAATACTTCATGTAGCAACAGATAACTCCCAGCAGTCACCTTTGCCTACATTCTCTGACTTTGTCTGTACCTTTGACCCCTGGCTCTCTGCACTCCAGTTACACTGCACTTTGAATATTAACAAGCCCCCTCTCTCACCCTTCCTGATCCTTTGGGTTTAGCTTATGAAGATTTTCTCAGGGAAAATCTCCCTGATTATACATTCATTCCTTTGTTACAGTATATCCTCCCACAGAAACTATACTTTTAGGCAATTATCTCTATGATGATTTCATTAATGTCAGTCTACATCTCTTGATTGTAAACTCTAAGGGAACAGAGGGTAAGACATTCTTTGATCATCACTGAATTCCTGGAGTCCAGCAGTGTGACTGGAAGTAGTAAGTGCTGAGTAAATGTTTGTTAAGCAGATGAGTGACACATTTGATGTAGCTGATAAGGACTCCCTCCCACCATAGTCTTTAATAACTGTGCCACTAGGCCCCTCTCTCACACACTGAAATTTAAATTTAAAGCCATTGTACCGGGGAAAGACTGTGTAATTTAATATTAGGCCATGATTTCTGTCTTGTTTGTCTGTGAAGGCTGCTCAGTGCAACCAATGTTGTTGAACTTTCTTTTGTCAACCTTGCATGGAGAGAAGATGAAGCAGAAGGTTGCTTCTGAGTGTGTGTGGATACAGAGTGTGGAGAGAAAAAACCAATCACTGCCTCTTACATTGATGTCCTTGGTAGAAATCAGGCAGCTTTTCTGAGAACTGAAAGGAAGTTGTGGGGCTCAAGTTGTTTAAGTTATTTCTAAGTTTAAGTTTAGAAAAACTTTCTTACTGGGTTGTGAGCTCTTTCCTACCCCACTTCTTCATGTAAGACTGTGGAGGAAAACACAGTGAGAAGGAGTTCTCACATTTAGATAAAGCTTCCATACCCTTCTGTAACCACTGCTCCCAGGGTTGTTTTCTTAACTATTACTTTGCAGTTTCCTGTTTTTTTTTTTTTAAAGGCTTTCCCTCCTTATTTCATTCTGTGGATGTGGAAAACAGATGATTCATTGGAAGCAGTCTTTCTTAAATTTTTTTCTGCTCTCTTTCTTTAGGTTTTTAGAGTGTCATTTTTAATGGAAATGAAATAAGCTCTGGTCTCTATAAAATGTCCTTATTATAGCCATTATATAACTGAAAAGATATTTTCTTTTGCCTCTCTATACTTCTAGTAGTTTCCAAATGGGTCCGTATGTAATAGTTCATCAAATGGGGTCAGTAGGGCTCCTCTTGGAGAAAGGAAGCGCTCCAGTAGCCATCACACTCTTGCTCTTTTGAAAAGAAAAACTCTAGAACTGTAGGGCTACTAAGTAGCCAGATCTATTCTACAACATTTTAGTGAGTCTGCACACTCTGGGACTTAGCCAGTTCCATTTCTCTAACTTGTCCTCCCTCCCTAAGCGTACAATGCTGCACTTGTCCCTTTTGAACATGTAACAGATTAAAGAGCTGGGCAGGACGCAGATGTAGGCACACCTTTGATCTCTCATCCTTGGGGGTTAAGAGAGGGCAGACACCTGGCGGCTGCCGAGCGAGCTGGAAACAAAACACAGGCCCTGGCTGGAATTACCTTCAAGGGAGCCGCAGTTCCAGCCAAAGAGGCAGATGGAGGCACTGAACGGACACGGAGGGCGAGCACACGGTTGGGCAGAGGGCGCAACAGAGTCCCAACAATGTGATTCTGGCTAGCTGGGGGTTGGTTAGAATCACCATTTCTTAGGCAGAGAGCTGGAAAGATTGGACAGCTGTAGGTAGTGAGAACAAAATGAAAAGTAATTCTCTTGCAAATAACATTGCAAGATATTTAGCCGTGCGTAAATGCTGAAAGGCAATTTTGATGACAATTTGGGAAGCTTTCAAAGAAAGGAGTTTTAAACTTAAAAAATAACATTCTCTTTATTAAAGATTTCTGTATCGAGATGCTATGCATGTTCTCATACAAAAAGAGACCCAAGAGAGCCTTTCCTCTAATTTTCGATGACACTGCACTGCCCTCTGGTGTTTGCCTGCTGTTTCACACCATCACAGAGAAAGTCCGAGAAAGCCAATCCTGAGTGAGGATGCCGCTTCTCGTCTTACCTGGGATGTACAGCTCCCTTGAGATGTGGTTTGATAAGTCATGGAATGAAGATTTGAAGTTAAGAATCTTTTCCCTGTCTTCAGTAGGATCTCCTGAGATTTTTAAGTGGCTCTTAATGGAAGTGGATCAGATTTAAAAATACACAAATGGTCTTGCGAGTAGCTGCTGGCACACCTGTCTGTCTTTCAGAGCCAATTCAAATATCTCCCATGTTATAAAGCGTTTCTTGGGTGTGACCTGGTGGCCTAGTGGATAGAGCCACTGCAGCGTAATCCACATCCACCCCAAGGACCGGGGTTCGTGTTCCAGGGCTGAGGTGCACAGGAACAACTCAATAAAATAAATATTTTTGTTTTTCTTCTCTCCTCCTGCCTGCCTGCCTGCTCGCCTTCATTCCAGCCAGTACCTTTCCTTTATAAAAGAAGTTTCCTGACTTTTCCTAGGCCTTTTGAAAACACTGGAACTGTTTTGATTCTCTCTGTTTTCATGCTTATCTCTCAAAAAGAGACTTGAAAGTACAGATTATACTGGATTTATCTTTGCAGACACCATGACTAGCATGGTGCCTGGTGGAAGGTATGTTCCAACAAAACTGTGCTGTTTGTTGTTTGCATAATAACAATGCTATTCAGAAAAGAATAAAATAAGCTTCCTGATCAAATGCCACTGAGTACAATAACAGAGCTGGAGGCTGGAGAACATGGTCCTTGGGTGGGACTTAGAGGTCACTGAACCCCAGAAACTCTGCAGGAATCATGTCCAATTGTAGGGAAAAACGGTGAGAATAACCTAAAGTAGAATACATTCAGCTCTCACAATCTAGAAATCTGTGAAGCTATTCAGACTTTATCTTCCATTTCTTCTCCAAAAGGGTTTTGACTCCAGAGAGAACATGAGTGTATTCATGATCACCAACTACAAGTTTCTTTGGGAAATATTTCCCTAGGAATAAGTGTAAGCTTCTGAATGCAGATTTTGAAGATTCTGTAGCATGCCAACTAGTGCCATCAACCCTGAGCTGAGTACCAACAGCATGAAACTTTGGAGTCTGGGGCAAGTTATGTATCTTGATTATAAAGGAACTTAAACTGTGAATTAGGGTCTGACTCACCTACGTATAATGTGTCTAGTGTTACCCTGCTTTGGATATCATCAGAGGGCAGATCTGAAGAACTAACTGCCTTAATATGGGCCAGGAGTATATTACTGGCAAACCTGTTTGTTAGATCACTATATTGTCACAATACTATTTTTTTTTAAAAGATACAGAGAGGAATGAAGGTGAGTGGGAAGGCAGGAAGAGGGAAGAGAAAGAAGCACTTGATTTATATATTTAGTTGTTCATCTTGGTTGCTCCACCTGGTCCCAGAATTCGAACTGGGACCTTGAGATATATGTGGACTATGCCTAACCCCTGCTCCATCAGGGCACTCCACACTAATTAATACTACTGATATTAATATTATTAATACTATTGATAAAAAGCTTCCTGAAGTCATCCATCATGCTTTCATTTAGTTCAAACAAAAATTTTCACAGCATAGTTGAAGCAAAAATCATGGCTGTTATGAGCTTGAATTTTGGAACCAAACTGAATAGGTACAAATTTTGACTATGCCACTGACCACCCATTTGATCTTGGAAAAGTCACTAAACTTTCTGAGTTTTAGTTTCCCCAATGGTCAAAATGAGAACGCTACCGTAGTATATATTATCTGGTAGCTAGTAGAGGCTCTGTGTTCATTCATGAGACAAACCGCATGAGTTTCCCATGGTGTAGCTAAGGGTGATAAAAACGATTTCTGGATGGTTGAAAGAGTCAAGACACTTAGTCAAGTCCATCATATGAGATATTATTAAAAAAGCTAAGTGCCAGAGAGTAGGGTTTCTCCAGTGCTAATTTTGTCCTGGAGACTGGCCTCAGCACAAACCTGGTGTTAAGAGCATCGTGTACTCTTCCAGACTAGTGTGACTGGAACTCTGAGAGTATGATGGACCTTATTCAATTCCAGCATAGCAGTCACCCTCAGGACTAGTCCAGAGTCCAAATGGCTGCTAGGAATGGGGGTCAAGGTGATCTCCTTTGGCTCTGGTGCCTTGTAAAGGAATCTGCCACTATGGCATAACATGATTTTGACTAAAGGCATTTGAGAATAGGCTTTCCTCCCTCTGAAGTCCCTTATCTGCCTGGAAGCAGAGTCTCTCCAAATAACTTCATTTTCATAAGTCACACCCCAGGGGTTTCTGCAACCAGGGAATATTGACTTTGTCTCAGAGAGGAGAACCATCACACACAGTGGAACGAAACGATCACATCTAATTTGTTCTTCTAAGGCCCACTTATTTTAACTAAATGCCATTTGTAAGTTCCTTTCACTACCTTCCCTTTCTGTGTTAAAATGGTACATAAGCTTTAAATTTGAGCTGCTTTCTTGAATTGTATTTTTCTTTGCATAAGAACAAAAATATGTCTTTTCTCTGGCTGATCTCTCTTTCATCAGTTTAATTCACAGGCCCTAAGGAAATAATCTGAGAGAACAGAGAAAACATTTTTCCTCCCCAACATGTTCCTAGATGAGCCTTGGTCAAACACAGAATGCCACCATTCTATGTCTTCATTGAGATGTACTAGAACTAGAACTAGCTGGGTGTCTTGCACTGGAAAATCTTGTTTTAAGGTTGAGATAAACTTAAAGCCAGTGATCATCAGAAATAGAATGCTCTGTGTAATACCTGATGAACTGATATTTGTAGAATATCTGTGAAATGCAAATGCTATATAAGTGTTTGTTAAATAAAAATAAATGCTCGTTATTTCTATCATCCCAGACTTAAAGACAAGGCAACCCAAACTAGTTTCAGGGTTACACCTTCTAGATATTTTTCTTATTTTTCACAGTATCTTTAAAATCTTACACACAGGATGATGGAAAAAATGAATATTATTAAGAAAGCTCAAAAATTTTATTGCTGGAATAAGATAATAAAAATGAGATCATTCTAACTAGCTTCCGTCTTTTGAAGAATAACTGGGATGGCATTTTTAGATGTGTGCAAGTCATTCAGACTTACACAAATGGAATGAGTGGATGACTGGAGAGACAAATGGTGGTAATAACTATGCATAATGGTCCAAAATTATACTTTCTATGGGAGCCTGGAAGTGTATATTCTTTCTCAAGAGGAGATGAGACTTAGAAAATTGGCCTTCTAATGAGATTTCTAAAGCTCTACAATCATCAATGAGCTAAATGGGGTCGGCAGAACACGTTCTGTCTTCCAGGGAATTCCAGTGCATTCCAAGCAAATCTGGCTACTGATAACTTCCTGGGCAGCTGTTTCTCCCATTTACTCCCCAAATTCTTTTTTTGTGAGTTGTTAGCTAAATCTTTATATGAGTGCAATATCTACCTGACAGAAATAAATTCATCTTCGAGGTTTTGATATTCATTTGGCAAATGACTTGCAAAATTGTTGATGGTCATTCTTTGAATCTACAGTGAACATGAAAAATTATACTTTCTTTAAATTCAATCAAGCATGGCATTGCATTATCTTTATGAGAACTTTCCAAGTAATTTTTATTTAAACATCTCTAAATGTAAATCATAATTCTGATTATATGTGCTTTTATTATCATATTCTGAAATTAGTATTTGACAACTGTCAGGTAGGTGAAATGGGTGATAAATCATCAAACATGAACTTTCCCATAAGTAAGCACAATGAAATCAAGGCCAATCTATAACTTCATTTTATTTTGCCTTATTATACATATATGAAAGTTTAGCTGTTTGACCCTTAGTTGAAACTATTTGATAGCCTACCATTGGCAAAATGTTCAAAATCCTCATTTGTCTGATTTTTGCTATTCCTTTTTCTGGAATTCAAGGAAGAAGCAATGAATTTTTCCTGACCACATACTTCATGGTGACCTTAGCACCCTAACACCCTGATTTTTCTCTATCTAGAACACAAGATGTTACCATGGTAAACAATTATATGCATATGTGTTATTAGAAAAAAAGGGTTTCAGATTATCTGCACCTTAAAGTCAGGGCAGAGCCCGGGTTAGTGCTATTGCTCTATTTTTAGGAGAAGCCCAGTGCTTGGCACATAGTAGGTGCTCAATTAATGCTTGTGATGTAAGGGAAGGAATTCTTAATTTTACCAGACTCTTAAATTGGCAATCCATGTAACTTCATGGCTGCACTTGAGTCGAAATGATAACCCTGTCATAAAAATAGATTACCTAAGTCTGAGATGGAGTCAGTTATTTTCATAAATGTAGAAGTCAGATTTTGAACTTGAACTCCTAGGGCAAACATTATAAACAAATGTTTTTTTTTTCCCCCACAAATACGTATGTGTGGTCAATAGGAAATCTAAACAAATACAGTCTTAATGGAGTAATTATATTTCCATTTTTTAGAATTTGTATTAAAAATATAATCATAGGCACACCCTGGTGGAGCAGCGGTTAGATCAGTTGTCTTCAAAGGAGGGAGCGGTTTACCCCTAGGTTTAAATCCCAGGCCTGGGGTGAAGCAATTAATGTGAACAACTAAATAAAAGTAAAATAAAGATGCTTTTTTCCCTCTTCTCTCTTCTTGCCTACCTGCCTACTCTCCTACATTTCTGCCTTCATCTTTCCTTTAAAAAAAAATCATGGATCTCTTTACCCTTGGTCTCATATAGTCTATTCCAGCAGAGAAAGAATACTCCTTTAAAAACCAAAACCCATTTGCTAAAACTGAAAAATGACTCTTATTTCACTCAGGAAAACCCAATCTTTCCAACTGTCAACAAAATCATGCATAATCAACATTATTTTTTTCTTCAGAATTGTCTGCAATGAAATAACTTTTTTTGTTCAGGAAGAACAAAAGCATTATTAAAAAGAGAACTGTGCGGCATGTCCTTGGTGCTCAGGCAGTTGAGATGCTGGGGTGCAGACTACGTAAGGACCTGGGTTTGTGACCTGGGACCAGGGTGAAAAACCAAAAAGGGAGGGAGGGAGAGAGGGAGGGAGGGAGGGTAGGAAGGAAGGAAGGAAGGAAGGAAGGAAGGAAGGAGAGAGAGAAAGAAAGAGAGAGAAAAAGAAAGGAAGAAAGATACTTCTTCCTTCCCTCCCTCCCTCCTTTCCCTTTTCTTTAAAAAATAGAGAGATAACTATGACATTAAGAAAGCATCTTTGTTTGGAATTGGTGGCAAATTTAATGCAATATATAGATGTTGATTTATGATGACACCTTAAACATCTATAATTTTATAATGAAATGTTCTTTCAATAACATTAAAAGAATTCTGAACCAAAACAAAAAAGTTTTGGAAATACTGTTTTTCTTTTCTAATAAAAACAAATTATGAAGATTTTCGATTTTTCTAGAATAGTTTTTAAACATGGTCACCACTATTTAGACTAAAGTGCTAATTTGAAGAGTAAGGGGCTACCATCATTTCTCTCCATTAAGCTACAACCAATAGAATAAAGCAAAATTAAAAATAGGGCTCCTTTGCTCCAGGATGCCAAAGAGAAGCAGATGTCTGTGAACCTGAAGATGGGGTGCTAGCTGGTTTTATTGTGGTCATCATTTTGTAATATATGTAAATCAAACTTTCATGCTGTGTGCCTTAAGCTTATATGGTGCTGTATGTCAATTATTAACAAAACTGGAGAAATAATAGTAATAAAAAAATACTTGCTCATTGACTTCTACATTTCTGTTCTTAAAAATCAATGAGAACTAGGTAATACCAGGGAGTACTTCAGACTCTTAGAGACCATTTGTTACCAAATATAAGTTCTTATTCTGCATTTCATTTGAAGTTGTTGTGTGCCCTCTCATTCCTTGGCTGTAGTATGGCAGGTACCTTTCCCACACCAGGGCAGGTTAAATGTAGCAAAGCTGGGAGGTATCTACTCTAACCTATTCCTTGCCTGCAGTTCCTGCTTCCTTATCATCTTCCGGGTGGGGTCTCACACTGGTTCTCTCCTCTCTGTCCTCAGGGCCATGCCAGGTAAGTCCTATGTCCTCTTGCCTGGAATTGCATTTCTTTCTTTTTTCTTTTTAATTCATTCTCAGTAAGAGTGACTTTTCTAAGTTAAATATTACTTCCTAAAGTAAAAACACTCAATAGCTCCCTACTGCCTAAAGAATAGTGATTCTCAGTCAAGATCCAATTACTCCTCATGTTCCTTTTTCTTTGGCTTCACTCTTTCCTCCTCATACCTTGTACCTTGTGTCTCTACTTTACTACATGTGTGATCTTTGTGATGGAAATCCTTCCCCAACTTTCCATTTGAACAATTTCTTTTCACTTCCTGGGTTCAGCTCATTGCCACTTTCCCGTCATCTTTAGGCACAAACCTATCCCTCTACTGCATTCCTTTAACACTTTCCTTATCTGTGAGGGCCCTTAGTACACAGTATTATATATAATTTTTTATATTTCTATTGCCTTTAAGGACAGTTCATTCCACTGGTTATCTTACACCGTTGCTCTTTAGGAGTAAAGTGGAAAATCCCTGGTGGTAGTGCTCATAAACAGCTATTCTGGTAAACAGCAATTTAATAACTATTAACAGTGCATGCATGGCTGTTATGACAAAGAACAGGGAATTTAACAAATAATGCTGCCGTTATCAGTATGCTGACCCCCTCCACCATTATTGCTTCCATCACTTTGACTGTGTCCACCGAGTCCACCACTGTCACTCACACTGCCCTTAAGTATTTACTGAGCATTGCCATGTACCAGGCACCAGGTTAAATTTTTTTTTTTTTAAAGGAAAGTTGCAGGCAGGAATGAAGTCGAGTAGGTAGGCAGGCTGACAGAAGAGGAAGAAGCATCTTTATTTTTATTTAGTTGTTCACACTGGTTGCTTCCCCCAGGCCTGGGACTCGAACCCAGAGGTATGTGGCTTGCTCTTTAGAGGGCTATTGACCTAACTGCTGCTCCACTAGGGCGCGCCCAGGTTAACTTTTAAATGCATTATCTCATTTCACCTCCACAAACTGAATAAAGGTCAGAGCTATGATTTGAATATTTGTGATTCCCCCTCCCCCCAATTAACCATATTGGAATGCTAATACCCAATATGATATCCTTTAGGAGGCAATTAAATAGTGAGGGCAGAATTTTCAGGAATGAGATTAGTGGCATTAGAAAAGAGACCTGAGAAAGCTTCCTTGTGATGTTTATGGTCTAGGAAGCAGGCCATCACCAGGTGCAAAACTGACCATCAGGGCATTCTTATCTTGGACCTTTGCCTCCAGAGCTGTGAGAAGTAAATTTCTGTTGTTTGTGGGCTGCTCAGCCTCTGTCAGTCTGAATGGACAAAGACAATGAGAAAGCTGAAGCTCAAAGAGATTATGTAACATCCCTGTGATCACAAACACCAGGTGCATGAGTTTGGCTTATCTCTGATCTTACAGTCTGAGTTCCTCACCCTGGCAAAACCTCTCCTGCTTCCAAATTCCTTGAGTACAAAGGTTATATATTTTATTTCGTTTAGCAGTTCTTCATTCAGTGTTTTCCATGTGGCAAGAATACAATGAATGTTGAAATTCAACACTGGGTGCAAACTGTGGTAACCTAGTAAATGCCCAGTTGGCACTCTGGGCGCACAAGTGTTTTAATTAAAAAGGCCTTTTATACCATGATGAACTGCTTTTGATATTCCTCATAAAGTCTCTGTTTCAATAATAGTAACCTGGCTTTTAATTCGTTTCACTTCTTATATTAAATCCAAGACATTTTATTTTTGGTTTAAGGTAGCAAGGCAAGGGACAGGGTAATACCAATGACTAAAAATGTGATTACAAAGGAAGGCTGTAAGGGCAAGATAAAAAATGATGAAGGAGTTGAAGAGGAAATAACGAGTCCTGTATATGTCACCAAATGCTCAGCAAACTGGACACATGTATGCAAAAAGGAGTCTTATGGTATTTTGTTTTCACTTAGAACTCTAGTGAGAAAATATTTTGCAAAACCAACTATATTATCTATCTTTGCTTGATTTTCCAATCTGCAAGCCACAAACAAAATATACTAGGAAGGCACATTTATAGAGGCTTGATCAGAATATTAGCATTTCAACAGAAACTTGAGTTATATCAGATCTTCCTTGTTACAATAAAATACTTTCTTCTGTTGAGTCTGCTCATGAATTTATTTTCATATTTCTGCCTATTGAAATCCAAAAAGGTGCATCCTGCTGGAACAGCAGTATGGTCCACCCGCATGACTGGCACCGTCCACACTTCCCAAAGACCCAGATTTGCATCCTGGGGCCAGGGGGAACAACCAAGTTGAACAACTGAAAAAATAAAATTAATAAAATGCTCTTCCTTTTCTCTCTTCCTGCCTGCTTACTCACCTTCATTCCTGCTTACACCTTTTCTTATTAAAAAGAAGGAAATCCAATATATTATTTAATTAAGACCTAACTTAAATGAAAATTTCATCAGTCTCCCATTTTCCCCTTCCATCCTATAAATTCTCAGTCTATGTGTGAACTTACTTATTTTATAAAACAAAGCACATTGTGCTTAATCTAATAGTTATTTTTTGTGTCTTCCTTATAGACTGAACTTTTTTTTTTTTTTAAAGGAAAGGTACAGGCAGGAATGAAGGTGGGCAGGTAAGCAGGCAGGAAGAGAGAGAAGAAGCACTTTATCATATTTTTTATTTAGTTTTTCACACTGGTTGTTTATCCCTAGACCCAGGACTCAAACTTGGGGGTATGTGTGGCCTGTGCCTCTTTGGAGGCTATTGCTCTAACTGCTACTCCACTAGGGAACATCCTAGATGGAACTTCTTGAGAACTCCAATTTATTTTTGTAATCCTTAAATACCAGATATCTGTTTTATAAAATTGGATAATATATTTAATTTTTTTCCCCTAATAAGAACTAGCAAGGATCTGATATCAAAACAGACAGAATTATATTACAATGTTCTAATAGGTTACTATGCTACTCAATTTAATTCTGAAGTATTTTGGAAAACATGGAACAGGATTTCCCCTCCTTCAATGGATACTGCTCTTTTAGCCTAATATGGATAAATCTCCAGTAAAGGAAAGTATAAGCACTTACTTCTGCTATATATCATGCTGTATATTATGTGCCTTACATGTCTATAGGTTGGGGGCAATCCCTACTCACAGAGGACTGTCATTAACGAGAGCAGCGTAACTATCACTACTGGTCCATGTTTAAACTGTGACTGTTAGGTTCTTGATCAACAAGGTCCTCATTTCTTTGCACCAAATGCTAGTTTCTCAGTCTCCTCTGCTCCCCATTGAGTTTTCACTTTTACTTTTTTGTTTTTAAAGGATAGGTACAGGCAGGTGAGAAGGCAGGTAGGCAGGCAGAGAGATGAGGAAGAAGCACTTTAAAAGTTTTTTATTTAGTTGTACCTCTTGGCTGTTCTCCCCTGCCTGGGATGCAAACATGGGTACTTGGGATGTATGTACTTCCTTGGAGGTAGCTGACCAAAACACAGCTCTGGATGGAGCACTTGATCCATGAAAATTTCACCAGGAATGTCTAAGTACAAACTAATGAGAAAGAGCACATTATACCATCCATGGCTTTTATCATTCGCCTTAGCTCAGTGACTCCGGGCTCAGGCCTTTGCTGGGAACTGAAGATGACACCCGTGCAGCAGGCATGACAGAGTATATGGGTAAGCAGTTTTGACCTATGAGCTTTATGCTCCTTTGGCCCTTTAAGAAGGTCAACATCGGGGTATATGGAGTAATTATGGTTTTCTGACCTACTAGATCATTTCCACATAGCTATTTCTCAAGAGAATAGCACAGCAGTTCCTCCCAAGTATGTTTTGGTTGAGGTTGTAGAATCTTTGAGGCTTTCACCTCGCTAGCTGATAAGTGAAATATCCATGTCCTCTGGCAGCTGCATGCCAGTAACATAATAGGACAGACTGGCTGGGGATCCCCATCTGTGGGTGGTATGATCATGACAGCAGAGCAGGAGCGAAACAGAACCAAAAGTTGTCACTCAAGTTTCTTAGGGTCAAATAAAGGAAACCACAAACAAGAGCTGAGAACTGTGCTACAAATGTGTACGATCCTATAAAAGTTGGCAGTGGTGTCCATAATCCTGACACAGAAGAAAGCAGTACAGGTTGGCTCAGGGATCACAGAGTCTAGATTTTAAATATTCTATTTTGCTATCAAATGTGTTGTTATTTCAACCCCCAAATAGTCATTAAAAATTTGGAGATCTCTTTAAACAAATGCTACATTTACACACTCAAGCCAAGGAAGATAAGGCAGGTCTCTGTTGAATGTACAGACCAGTTCTGGTTTCTAAAATCACAATGAAGATGAGTAGAGGGAGAGAGGACTCCCCAAGATGTTCAGGACAGATCTTTGAAAAACGTGTCATTCTGGCATGTAGATTATTTCAAACTGAGGTCTGGTAGGCTCATGAGAAACTTTTACTACTCCCTTAACTATTCTGAAAAATGAAAATTGGAGATATTACCTAGAGCTAGGATTTTTACCAGAAATAACCTTTCTATCAGAGAAAGCTATTTAGAAGGTAGAGCAAACATGTAGTTATAGAACATCTGGTTTTCATCATAAGTCTAAGTCATCCTCTTCTCCTCATGTGAGTCCCATCCTTTCTTCATGGCTCCTATCCCATTCCTTACATATTTGCCCCACTGGCTTTAGAATCTACATCCATGTAGATTTTCTGTATGTATTGTTCTATCCCCTTACTAATCTGTTGCTAATTTTATTGTTCAACCAGCCTGAGAAAGACCAAAGGGCTAGAGGGAAAATTTCATCCCCACTCCTACAAGAGTAAGCTAAGAAGGTCTAGTCCCAATAAGATGAGACCATGTCCAGAATTACAAGATTTGCAAAAGTCTGAGATAGACTGTCTTTGTGGAATAATAAAGGTTGATTTCAACACATATTACGAACACAAAATGGAGGCTGATCCGGATTCAATTCAACCACTGTTTCCAGATAGGGACTGTGAATTGGTATTTTCCTAGAGAAATTTCAAGAGGTTTAAATGGACATGAAAAGAACACTACACTATTATTTTTCTCAAGTTTGTTTCTTAGGGTCAGAATGATATTTTAGAGGAATAATTAAAAAAACATTTCTCACATCGATTTGTGACCAGAAGTACCATAGAAGAGAACTTCTCTTACCAGGAGCTTCAGGGAGAAAATTATGCTTCCAGTTTCACAAATGACACATATTCATTGTGTAAAGCTAATAAAAATGTAAGGCATTTTTAAAATTCAAGACTGTTTTTTTATAACCATCTTCTTCAAAGAATTTTGATCTCTGGTTACCTTATAACAGATGATAATGACTTAATGGAATGCTTATTTGTCTCCTTCAAGAATGGCATATATTGTATTAACATAAATTGATACTACTGGATAAATTATGGATTCCTTATGCTTGGGATCATATTTACTTCCTTTTCACCTCAAAAATTCAGTATGTCATTATTAGGAGAATATTACATTTTGGAAAGAGCTCTAGCTTTAAAGTTCAAGGCCAGAGGATACATTTTTAGATATATAATCAAAATCATTCATGAGAAAGTAAGTTGGCACCAATCTTCTCTAGGTTTCTAATTTTCCAAAGATGCTATTAATTTTTAAGCTGTAATGTTAGAGTCCTGATTCTTCTCTAGCAAAGTGTTTGATCATTGTTGTCAAATCTGTGATGAGCAGCTACCCTTGATGGACTCGAAGTCCCGTTTGGCTGTAGAACTGGAATTTTATTTGAGAACTGACATGATGTCTAAGCACAGGATTTCTTACAGGGGTCTAGGAAAAGCATTCCTAAGAAAGAGCATCCAGGTGTGCTCTCCATTATTTCTGAGCATTATTTGACTGAAGGTGAGCATCCAAAGCTCTGACTAAAAGCACATTAATGTGTGTTTCTTATTGAGTGCTTTAGCTGATAAAATATGGAGAAGGTGCTTAGCATCAGCTGAAACCAGATGAGAAAAGGCCAAGTATAAAGAAGACATCAAGAGATCAATTTAGTTTCTCCTTATAATAATAAACAACCCAAATTAAAAATATTAATAACACATAAGCAAGAACTATTCTGATACAACCAGATAAAAAGCAACAGTTTTACTGGAACCTAGCCTGAAGTTTTATATGGAAAAGATTAACCCAAAAAGCCCCCAAATCTGGTCAGGAAGAAACATTTTTTTCCCCCTCTATATGGGATGCTAAATGATACCTCTCAGTCCTAGAGTCCCAACTAAAAACCAGCAATGAAGTAAGTGCTTAAGTGGCTAGAAATAAACATAGTCACAGCTTTCCCTATATGAGGAATATAGAGCAATATTGAGGATCAGAGAAAGGATTATCATCACAGAGTAGAAATGGGCCATTAAGCAAGTAATTATGGAGGATTAAATCATTTCACAGAATACTTGTAAGACTGTAAAAGGCAAACATTGTTAGCCATATGTCTAACAATGTTGTTGAGAAATGATGGTAAGAAAAGTGAATGAAATAAAATTAGTATTTGGGAGGGAGCATGCTAGTCTCTTACTAGGTGTGTACTTTTTTTGAAAATTACTTACGCTCTAAGATTCTTAAATTTTACCTCTGTAAAAAGGAGTAAGTCAATCTTCCTCACTAGGAGAGTGAGTGACACAAAGATAAAATAAAGTTACAAATGGAAAGCACATAGGGATGCTTCTGAGACATGAAAGGGGCCAATAATTAATGACCATTATTATTCAAGAAACAAGGTGATGTTGAATCAGCTGGTAAAAAAACTGTATTCTATCATTGATATGAAAGGTGTTCTCCAAGAGAAGTGACAAATCATTAAAATGCCACTATAAACAATATGATTAAGACTTTTAATGTAAGCCACAATTTCCTAGAAAATTGGAGATTCTCCACTTTCATTGCATGAACCAATTTCTCTTTTTCATTCAAATCAGGGAAAGTAATTCAACCACGACTAGAACAGCTAATTTATGAGAAGATAACAAAGAAGACAGGAGGCCAGGAACACCCCCTTTTTCTGAGAGATAGTAGGCAAATTCTGGGAAGAGATGAACTTTTCCTTCAGGAGAAAAGTTGCTGAGATCCTGATGGAGCAGAAAAATAAAATCAGAGGTAATAAACCTATAAAACCACAGTTTAATGATACAACCACTCACTCTAGTCACACGACATATACAAGGTCATTTCTAGTTGGCAGCACTGCAACCCAAACAGTGAGAGAAGATGGTATCGTCTACCCACTTATCTGATAAAGTCAGGCCAGGATGTGACTACAGTGACCATTGTTTAAGGATTATTCAAATGAGAAAAGCTGTAAGCACAGAATTCCTGTACTGGGTTTTGGTCATAGTTTGGCATTACTTAAAAGGACTGATTTTTTCACTAAATATTTAAAATAAAAATATTGAGTGTGACTGAGAAGTCCACATAACCTGGTAAAGAATAACAGCATCTTCCTTGCTCCTTGATGAAGTTATTATCAAGACGAGATTATTTTGTGAAGAAGTGAAATTAAGCACAATGCAGTATAAGCAAGAGGGAGGAACATGAATAGAGCAAGATGCAGTTCTCTAGTCCTCATTGTCTCAGTGTAAATCCAAAGTTGCTACCCTTTAGTTCTTTATTATAAGACCGGAAACTTATGAGTTCTTTATAGTACACAAAACAATGTCTCTTTAAGTCCTTGCCATTATATAATGATGTAGCAACAAGGCTTACTGAGGCAATGCTGCTTGAGGGCACTGGAAAACTGACTGTTGTCAGCTGACTGGGAATTTCTAGCAGAGCAGTTAAGGAAGATTGTTTATACAAATTTTGTTTTGAAAACTGTAGCAAAGACACTGTCAATAGTATTGGTAGTATTATTAAAAAAAAAAAAAATGCTGGTTATGGCACGCCCTGGTAGAGCAGGCATAGTCTCCACACATCCCAAGTTCCCTGGTTTGAGAATCATCTCGAATGCTGGGAGCTGGGGAATCAACCAAGATTAATGACTAGATTAAAAAAAAAGTAAAATACTGTTTTCTCCTCTCTCTACTTCCCTGCCTGCTTGCTTTTATTCCTGCCTGCACCTTTCCTTAAAAAAAGAGACACAATCAGTAGAAACATGTATACAATTTTCACAGAAAAATTGTGAACTCAATGTCGAAAATACAGACAATACAAATGTTTTCCTAGGAAAGGAATTGTGTGTGACAATTATAAAATGACCAAAGAAAACACATGACCAAATTACAGCAGGAAAAGAGAAATCTGAACCAACAGTCGCTCTCTAATAATGAGTGTGATTATTCTAAACCTCAAAGGCTGATTAGAAATTTAGTCACATTATAAGATAATTATTTTCTATCCCAGATGTGTGTGGTTAATGGGTATTAACTCTAAATTCTTGACTCATATGAAAGAATCAGTGTGACTTAAAAACAGAGGAGTGAGAGATAAAGTAGAAACCCAACGCTGCACAGGAAGCAGAGAGAGGTTACCCTCAGAAATGGAATAGGTGTAATCCTGCAGACATCTTGGCCATCAATGTACCTCTGAAAAGCCATATGTAAAAAGAGGAATGTGAAATAGCTGTTCATATCAGGCTACTACAATGTCTTAGAACGAACTTTAGAATGTTACTGTTATTAGTATTTGCTTTTCTCCCAGTAGCTGAAGGAATTATAGTCTAGATAAAAAAAAGAAAAAAAAAACAACAAAGGCAAAACAAAACAAAAATAAGAAACAAATATTTATCTTACCTGACAAATAGTCTAGGAAATGGGTTAAAGGACTGACTGAGATGCTTTCGAAACATCTGAAATGTCTGCGCCCCTTCTTCCCTCCCTCTGGGGTTCTTTACAGTAAAGCTCTGCACCAACTTCATGAATAGTGAGACTGTGACCTCATTTGTCCAGCCTCCTTTCTGGTCTCCAGAACCCCCTGAGGCACGACACTATTGACTCCACTGCAGGGAAGTAGTTATGAGAAACAGATTTAATTATAAAAATGTTGTAGTTGAGAACCCTGAGTTTTAGCTCATTCATAACCAGTGTACCTCTCGCCTGTATTTCCTGATATATTTATGTATATGCCTCTCGCTTGAGGAAGATTTCAAAGTCCTACCCCTGCACTCTGTCTCCTCTAAGCACAAGACTTTTGCAGACTGTAATCTATTAAATAAATGTTTGATAAGCTAAAAAAAGACTGTAGAATACTATTGTTATTGTATTATTTGCAAAGCAGAATCAGTGGTTTCTGGCAGAATTTAAGTTCATTTACCTAATCATGTTAAAAACAAACTGCTCCCAAACTTCAGACTATAATTGATATCCTCAGAAATAAGCCTTTGTATCACCTAGATCAACAATGTTAAAAACTAATGTGTCAAATAAGCTCTACTCTCCATTTGGCCTTTAATGGTTTTCAGAAATGTAATTTTAGATTTCACATCACCTAAGCTCAGGTTGCCCTTGTTTTGCCGACACTGTGAATAATCTCTGTCCTTGTGTATATTAGACAACAAGCATGATGCGTCCTTTTTCAGAGAACGTATCATTTTCCTCCTCTAAACATGATCATTAAGAAGAGAAGATAATCAACCATTTCAGTGGGAAGCTGGTACATGTTGAGAATTGCTACCCATCTTAGCAAACTAAGACATGGTGATGGATATAAAGTTATATTTTCCTGTGTCTAAGACTTGGATCCACACAAATATACTTGGGCTAAGGTGACATTGTTGTTCAACAGTTTCCCAAATTTTATACTTCAGAAAATCAGTTCTCAGAGATAGAGATATAAAAATGTTTAATTTATTTATGTAATTTAATTTTTTAAGGAAAGGTGCAGGTAGGAATGAAGGTGAGTAGGCAGGAAGAGAGAGGAGGAGGTGAAGCATCCATCTATTCCACTAAGTTGTTCATCTTTGTTGTGTCCCTTTCCCCACCCCCGACCCCCCATGGCCAGGGGATGTGAATCCAGGTCCTTGGCATGTATGTGGTTTGGGCCAACCAGAGCGATCAAAGGCAGTAACTGGCCACCAAAACAAACTGTCAAACCATTAGGACACACCAAAAATAAGTTTTGAGGAAAAGGAAAGACTTTGTGATTAAAGAAATTTGGAAAATAGAATGAAAGATTGTTTCATTGTAGGGGTTCTTAGTCTTCAAAGTGGTGATAAACACTATGACTTCCTAAGAGGTTTAAAAGTCTTTTTCTAAAACACTTCATGAAACCCTGAAATACAGTTTGAGGAATGCTGACAAGCAATTCCCTGGCCCTCTTTTTGTGAAATTCCTAAACAGTCACAAATTTCTAAACTCTGGGATTATCAGTGGTATCTTGAAGGGCTGGGTCAGGATCTGAGTGAGCAATACTAAGGAGAGATTTATTTGGGCTTTTGCTTAACTGTTGGAAAACCTCTGGGGATTCCAAAATGTTTTGGGGCCTTTGACCGATTCTGAGACACATTCCAGTCTTCGAGCGGCCTGTCACCATCCTCTCTAGTCTTAGTATCACTGATGTGTGTTAAGGGATGAAATGACCATGTGCTAAGAGGAAGTACAGCCTGGTTAGAGAAGAAGGGAGTTTTAAAAAGGAATGAGGAAGGAAAGTGATTGATCTCTTGATTTCCCCATTTCTTTCTCAAATGTTTCTTTAAAAGAGAATTTCCAGGAACACATCCACAAGCTGGAGACTGACAAGGCTGGTAAGAAGTCCTGGTGTGTCAGGCTGAGGCTGCAGGTCTAAGAGCAAGGAAGCAGCACCACAGTGAGGAGCAGCTCTGGCCAGGAAGGAAGAATCATCAAGACTGTCCAAGGGGGAAGAGACCAAGAAAAAAAGTTCCCCTCTCTTGTCTGTACATAGTGTGTACATAATGATCTCTGCAATGCGGTCGTTCAATAAAATAGGATTTCATCTGCTTATGAGAGGAGAGAAAGGAGAGAGAGAGAGAGAGAACATCCAGGGCGCCCTGTGGCTTAGTGGGTTAGTCCATCTGGTGTGGTCCATATATTTGCAAGGACCTGTGTTCTCTACTTGGAGTAGGAGTTGGGGGTGGGTGAAACAACCAAGATGAATAAAGTGCTTCTTCCTTCTCTCTCTTCCTGCCTGTCTTCCTACTTGCCTTCATTCCTGCCTGTACCTTTTCTATAAAAAAAAAAAAGGGGAATTCTCTATTATATACAGGGCAGATGATCTCTATTGTTGATAGGCTAATTTGAAAAATATAAGTTAGATGAACAAAAATAACTCAGAGGATTATACTGACTATGGCTTTGAGCAACTAAACTTAAAAAAAATCTTTATATATATATATATATATATATATATATATATAGTCTGTGATTATACTTAAAATTGTTACAGTAAACACTGGTCTTGAATTATAAAATTCTATCATATTATTTTCTAAAAAGGCTGAGGAAATATTAGCTTATTTAATATTTTACACAAGAAAGGATAAGAAGAACATTTTGACTGTAACATAGTGGCCTATACTTTTCTCTGTACTTGCTTGTCAACTTTTTCCTTAGCTTGTCTTAATGCGAAAGGAGTTATCCTCAGGAAAACTCTGAGAAATTCACTAATGATTTTAACATATCATTAAAACGGTACTAAAGGAAACAAAATCATGGTTGTTTATAAGCTGCCTCTGGTAGTGTAATTTAGCTCACGATCAAAGGTTAAGTGCCTTTTACCAGAGGAGAGAAGCAGTCATTTCCATTATGTATATTTCTTGGAGTGTTTTTATTATTAATACAAATGAAATGGACTTCCCCTGCTCCTACAAACCATTAATAGTTGTATATGGGCATCCAAAGCACATTATAAGAGTCAATTATAAAGTTCTCCTGGTCTCTAGAGTTCAAATGTAATTTTATCACTTTAATTAGCAGCTTTTTCTTTTTGCATCAGAGTATCTTATAGCATTGTGCGTTGTGGCCCACCCTCACTCCCAATTTACAGGGGAAGAGGGAGGCATTAGCTCTTCCAAGGTCACCCAACACCTTCTCCCATTTATTGACCCTGGCAGCGGTTTGGCCCTGGGAGTTAACCCCATTTCTATAAGGTAGAGTCAAATGACAGCCCAACTGAGATCTGCATATGGCAGCTGTTTGCTAACTAGTCAGTACTTTAACGTCTTGAGGAGCTCTCTTTTATTAAGTTCTCCTGTTCTCCTTGGGGGGAGATGTGTCAGAGACCTGAATTGCTCTCATCAACCAACTTCTTTTATTCATTTTTTCTTGCATTAGGAAATCAAGAAGCCATGTCCCTAGAAATTCAACCAACTTTTCTAGTGTTCCAGGACTCATGAATTAAGGCCTGGTAGTGAAGTTAGGTTCTAAGTTACTGAATGTGAACTCGGATCTTCACGGCCCTTCTCATGCTGGTGAAACTAGGCAGATGGTCATCGTGAAGCCAACACCTCAGACCACTATCAGAGCTGTTCAACTCTTTGCTTAAGGTGTTCTCAGTATAAAAAGCCACTATTTTCACTGCATTGCTAATAATGAGGAAGGAGCAAACATGAGGCAAACTGTATTTTCTAACACTTGATTTTCTCTCTCCTACACACACTAAACTTGATGCTGAACAAATGCAAAATGTTGAATTACACTGTGCATAGACAGCGACTCGTCAGAAAAATCTATTTTAATATGAAGGCCATCACTGCATAGACGAAGCCAGTCAGATTAGTGGTGCAGCAGCTTGCTGAATGTGGTTAAAGAGAAAAAAGGAAACTCTGATATCAAAGGTAACTGACTCCACACAAGTTGCTATATAATTATACTCAGGGTCACGAATCCTGTGATTTCACAGCTGGAGTGTCCTGATAAAGTTAAAATGGAAGTATTATTTCCCTACACTGAAAATTTGTTTATTTAGAGGACAAAAAGGAATAGATGCTGGGCAAGGAAGCTACAAAGAGCCACATTTCACCTTTGCCGCCTTACTCAGCATTCAGTGTCGTCAGCATTCAGCATTCAGCACCAGCTGCTGATGTAAGCTGAAGATGCCTTTTTATATTTAAGTTATTTATTTGTTTGTTTTTGATGTTGGCTTTTTAGATGTACACACTGGATGATCTCATCAGAGGACCAAAAACTCACGTGAAGTGGGGGAGAAACAACCAAACTGTCCTCAGGGTTCTCTAGGGGGAAGGCATTCGGCAGCGCCGCCTCTTCTGGAATGTCAGTGTGGGTGCTGTGCCCATGGTGAGAAGGTGGGGCAGGGACCCTCTCCTGGGGCCTCCTGCGGCAATCGTGAGGATAATTTAGGAAAATGGGATGATATCTGCACATAATTCCGCCTGGGTATAGACCTTGATACATCCAAGGCCCTTTTAGGGTTTGGTTCAGTAGGGACCCTCAGAAGCACTCACCAATTGATAAGGACCGATTTCTAAAAAAAAAAAATGTCGAAGTCATAAGATGGAGTTAGGAGAATGGCAAAGCTGCAAAGTCAGAGAAAACAGCAGGGTCAGGTGTAAGGAAGATTCTAAACATACTTCTGTGATTAATTCAGTGCCAGGTAGTTGACACAGCGACAGGCGGGGTGAAAACTTGTTGGAGATCTTGTGGTGTGTCTGTGGCCATGGAGTAGAGACATTTGTGCAGAGAAGCCTGGGGAACTGAGTCCAGAGGGCACTCTGGATTTTGGGCGATGAAGAAAGGTTTTGTCTGAAGATGTGTTGGTACGTTTTGGGCCCAGGGCAAAAAGGATCTGTTTTTCTAGCATATATTGTGATAATTCAGCCAAGATCTGACAGGTGGACACAGAATACCATATGATCTTAAGAATCATAGAGAAGCTGTGGGACAGGCTGTATTTGAAGGCAACAGTGAGCCACCAAAATTTCCTGTAAGGAACTGTTCAAGATTTCACATGTGTGCCAAGATGCCTGATGTATACATTTATGTTATTCTCTGTATATCAGCATCCAGAGAGTGTCTTGAATTGTAAAACAGTAGGTGTGCTTCATGGCGCTCAATGGTGAGAATGTCATTGGATACTGTTGGATGTTAACCCCAGAAGCCACAATGAGGGGCACACAAGTCATTATCCTCTTTATGTTTCCTGTTAGATGGCAATAAAAAGGCTACCAAGGGGCAAGAGTGGACCCCTAGGGTTGAAGCTCGTGAGGGGCTTGGAGCCCCTGGGTCTCTTCCTGGATGTAAAGACTGGTGGGTGAGGCTGGCACCATTCTATAGACATCATCCTAGAAACAACTGGTCTCAACAAAGCAGTTGGTAGCAACAAATTCTGTAGCTGATGAATTAAGAGAAGCTTCATGGGCAGCTAGAAGACTCAGACATGGAAGGATATAGCTGCTGGATTAGGAACAGAAAGAACCAAAAATTAGAGAAGCCCAGTGGCAGGGCCCCTATCACTGGGGTGTGGGAAAGAACAGGCAAGAGAAAGCTTCTCACTCCTGTTGCCACTTGGGTCCCAGGCAGCTCACCCAGGCAGTCATAGTGACAGGGTAAGAAGACAGAACAAGAATCCAAGCCCAAGAAAGAGTTCAAGTTGGCAGTGCACCCTGGTGGAGCAGTGGATAGGCATGTGCCTCTGAAGGAGTGCAGGCCACATACTGCTGGGTTTGAGTCCCAGGCCCGGGGGGGAAAATCAGTGTGAGCAACTGAACAAAAACAAAGTAAAATGCTTCTTCTCTCTTTTCCTGTCTGCCTACTTGCCTTCATTCCTGACTGCCCCTTTCCTTAAAAAAAAAAAAAAAAGAGTTCGACAGGAACTTAGACTTAAAAATAGGAAGGACACCTACTTGCTAGCATAATAGGAAATAAGGGTCATATTGGTATCTTAACTTACATGAAGCAAGGTCAACCCAGAGCTTGTGAAGACATGGATCCCTATGGTACTGAATGGTCACAAACTCATTTGGAGAAGAGAAAGGATAGGAAGGAGATGGGGATTCCAGCACATTATAAAAATACCTCATTCCAGAATCTTTGAAATGGCATGAAGGTTGTGAGCCACGATGATCAGGAAAAGCTGATTCCTCAGCTGAAAATTATGATGATGTTCTGATAAGGAGTCAGAACTCTGTGTTTGCAAGAGCTGTTGAATCATGTACCAGAGTTTCAACACAGTTACTCTAAAAGCTACTGGGCAAATGTATGCTTATAGGTTGAGGAAATTGTCAAGCAGGGCAGAAAACATGAGAAATATAAAGGACAAAAAAATGGGTCTGGTGGACACAGAGAAAAGTTGGAGAGAAACTGCAGAGCTGCCTTACGTGGAGGGGGATGGTGTTCCCTAAGGCTGATGAGGAGGGCTGTGCTCAGAGGACAGTGAGTGGCTGCTTCTCACTCTTTCTCGTTTAAAAGATGGAGGCATATTCCACAGTTGACTATATAGGAATGCACTCTGTTTTCTTGAAATGTTTAGTTGTAACTACTTCATGGAGTGCATTGCAGCTGGTATTCAATCCTCCTCCAAGAACACAACTCAGCAGCCGCCAGAGGGAGACGTTACCTTCCAGCTTTTAGCAGAGATGTGTGTGCCTGACTTTAGACAGATTCTTCCCCAAGTTTGCCTTCACACAGTGAGTCTCTAATCTTGACAGTTCCCAGAGCAGCAGGCACGGCTATATCTGGGCAATTATACCATTGGGAACATTAACACTGCTTTGTAAAACCATAAGCACCCAGAAACAGATGCTTTAAAAAATGTGACAAGACTGCAGTGACAGCAGATAGGATCATGGAAGCTGAGTCACCTCACTGCATTTCTCCACATCACATTCATGGGCACACAGGAAGGGTTGTGTGCTGCTTATAAGGAACCTTACAGGCTGCCAAGATTGACTTTGCACAGAGACAGGGTTCTCTTTGATGGAGAGGACAATCCTGTTTCCAGCACTAAAGAAGACATTAAATTTCATGATTCAGTGAGAAATGACCACTCTGGGGGTCCACTGTAGATTTTCTTTCAAATCTGAAAATAACTTTGAATTAAATCCCTCTACTTACTTGCTCTCTGACTCAGTGGCCCATTGGGTCACAGGCATTTTGCTGGGAGGGAAGTATTTTAAATGTGACGCTTGTCTGTTTGGTACTGAGCTTATGTCATGGACATTGGCTGTGAAGCGTTCACTACAGAAAGAAAGGACATCTCTAATATTTATTAATATTAGTATTCATTGTCTTTTGAATATTTTTGATAAGAGAGTTGTATAAAGAAAAAAGACATGACTACATGGAGAAACAAACAGGGAAAAAGTTATCATTTATAGCACTATATTTTGGGTTTGGATAATAGACGACAAATGTGTGGATATTTAAGGAATTATTTCTGTAGCTCAGCTCACAAAATGCAAAGTGGGAATAAGTTTGATGGAAATAATAAATTCAGTTTTTTATTTCAGAGAAAGGCAGATAATTTGGTAGGGTTATTTTAATTTTTTTGAGCCAAACAGATTTTGTTGGTGTGATGATTTCAGCAAACCATCTGCAAGGCTATCTGAAAGGAATCTAAAATAAATGAAGGGGTTATTTCAGTTTGTGTTCTGGAAAGAAACATTTAAAACTTTTCAGACTACTTCTCAGGAAACTTTAGGGGAAAAACGCAGTTTTGGTTTCTCTTTACATCTCCTAGTCAACCAGTGTTATATGTACATAGTACTGTAGCTGGAATGAGCTGCGTGTTCAGCTCTAGGATGCATCACAGTTCAGTGGTTGGAGCGTGGTCTTCTGTGAGACATAGTACTGGCTCAACCGTCACTGAAGCAGCATCAGAACCCAGTGCTTTCAACACAATCCGGACCTAAAACGTCATTTCAATAGGCTGACCATGTATCTTAGTGTGACTATTGATGATACCTTTTTCACTCCCAGAACTGACCCTCTGTGGACCATAAATTAGATGGCCACCCTGAAATTCCAGTCCCTGAGCATTTAAGGTGATGAGCCTGGATGGTCATTCGTTTTCATATTTAGGAATAGCTCTGATGCTCTCAGGGGCACAGGTTACACTCCTTCCCCTCATTTTATCTGGAAAGTTCACATGTCAACATTTTCAGGGGAAAGAGAAGAAGTTGATGGTGATGATAAAAATTCTCTCACCCAAAGCACTTTCAGGTATGAGGATACAACAGGACTTGGAAAAGGTAAATGCTGATTCTGTGCTAGCATGAGTGAAGATGAAGCCCATGGAGGCTTGTATGTGTGACGCCAATGATATTTTGAGTGATATCATGATGCAGTTGCGGAGAGAAACAGAGGAGCTGGTGAGATGGTGTAGCACCGATCACAGAGCTGGGGCTTGCATCAGTAGAGTATGCTAGCTACCAGAGACTATAAGCAAGAAATACTCGGGAAGTGTGAAGCACTAAAGTAATACATCCTGGCAGAAAAAGTTCCACAAAGGAGTGTTTGCTAGCCAGAGGTTCACATAAGAATCAAGAAAATGTTAGTACCACTGAGTTTGAGAATGGGGGGGAAACAGAATTTTGATATAAAACTTAAGGGAAGATCTGAGTTCAGGAAAGGAGCAGTGAATGTTTCTAGACAATATAAATGAAGCTGTGAGTTAGCAATGTGGGAATAAAATGGAGAAGCATGCTGTTAGAAGCGTGTAAGCCAAGATCCAGCATTTGTTTGCTTGTCTCTTATTTACCCAAATGAAGCTACCTAACTAAATCTGGTCCATATCTTAATATTCCATGTTCTGCAAGTTCTCTCACTGTCACTCTGTGCCAGCCTGAGAAAGAAGAGGAGAAAGACAGTGTATGCAGATTTTGGTTTTTGCAATAGCATTTTGATGTAGGGTGAAGAAACTGAGTCCTAGATTGTCTTAGATTGTCCTGAGGCACTGTCATTACTGATGTATTTGTCCATTCTCCTTTGTGTTTCTGGAAGGTAGGACTTTACTTCTATGAAGGTAAGGCCTATATCTTTCTATTGAAAGGGATCCCCAAGAGCTTTGATTACATTAAGAAATTCAAGAATAAAGTCCTTCAAAAGAATTGATGCTGGGGCCACTGCAGAATGTGTTGCTTAGAGCAGAGTCCTCAGAGAGTGAAATTCTAGGGGAGCACTCTTGAAATTCTGAATGACATTGTTCCATATATGAGAAAACATCAGAAATGCCGTATACAACCATTCTTTGTAAATCCTATCTGGGAGAGAACAAAGATCTGACATGGTAAGGCAATACCTTTATTGTGAATTCACCAACTTAAAGGTCATACAGGCTAGCCTTCACTCATCGTGTCTGAGAAGTGCTGGGGGTGGTGAGTCGTGGCTTGTCCCAGCACGCAGGATTCACTCATTGTCATGGCTCTGCCATAGACAACATGAGGGCCCCTTTCTGCTCTAACACCCTCTTTTCAAACGTACCTTTAGGAAGGGCAAAGGGGCTCGGAGCATGTTTGTGATAGACATCTAGACTGAATAGTTTTTAATTTTACTGCCTACTCTCCAACAAGAACTTACAAATTTAAGTAAATTTAACAATAGGTGAGCTAAAGCTTGGGAACAGTGATGAAACTAAAGGACTTGAATGAAAAGTCCTTGGGAGGACAAAATCTCAAGAGTATATCTGACAGTACTTGGAAAAGAGGACTTGGCCCAGGCCCCTCATTGGTAACTCAGATATAGCATTTTAAGATGCTTTCTCTGGTTTTCACCAGGCAGAAGAAAAGAGTAAGGAGAAAAGAGGTTTCTTTATGTATAGTAATGAGATCTACGTCTCTGAGATGTCTTGACCTTCTTAGGCAGGCACTCTCTAGTGGAGTAGCAATTGGGCTCCTAGGAACCCGGGTTTGTGTCTTGGAGTCAGAGATAACAACCATAATGAACAAAAAAATTAAATAAATTAAAAAATGCTCTTCCTCCTCTCTCTTACTGCCTGTCTGCCTACTTACCTTCATTCCTTCCTGCACCTGTCTTTAAAAAAAAAACAAAAAAACAAACCAACCTCTTAGGGATCCTATAATCTGGCTGAATCCACTTTCCAAAGAAAATGGGATGCAGAAATGATACAAAGTTCATTTATTTGGTTATTAATATACAAATGTCTATTAAGTATTTATATGCCAGACACTGGATTTACAATAATGGGAAAATAAACATAGCACCTTCCCTCAAAGTACTCATAAAAATTACATATATATATATTTATATACATATATATAAAATATATTATATATATATATATATATATATAGATACAGTAACTTTTATGCAGAAAAACAACATGCAAGTAAAACTCAAATCCGAGTCCTGGCCTAAATAAAATGAGAAAACTGCAGTGCAAACTAAGGTACACACCAACTCTCTGGACACCACCCTTCATTTTGTGCCAGTCCATTCAGCCTCCAGTTATTCACAAATACACCCATTTAGAAGTCCTTCTAAGACTCTGAAGGATGCCTTTGAAGAATCCCATCACTATACAAGGATAAATCAACAAATGTATTGAACCACCTCCTTTGATCTGATGAGCGCCATTTGAATGTAAGCTGAACTGCTAGTACTTTGAACCAGAATTGAATTCCCAACAAGATGCTAGTAGAGTTGAAAGTAATTGTACATGTCAACTGTATAAAACTCTGCAGTCATCTAGGGAAACAGATTACACCAGGGGTTTCAGCCTCGATTTAGTCTGCAGAGAACATGTACGTTTGCACTGGGTCCTAGAGAATTCCACCACTGTTAAAGCAGTGCATACACTGAGAATTAGAAATGGTGCTGAAGAAAAATGTTGGTTTCCATGCTTGACTAAGGCAGGCTACTCTGGCAGGGATGATTGTCACCTGGTGTTCCTAGCCCCAAATTTGGGCGTGACACACAGAAGTGTGAATTATTTGCTGGCTTAAGGACTAGACAATACTTGATATTCCTCTTCTCCACCTCATCACAACCACTATACTGCTTTGATAATAGAGAAATCAAAAGCAGATGATGTGGAAATAGGGGTATGCTTCCTGCCTTTGAAGTTTGAGGGAACCTACCCAGGATGGGCCCAAATTAGGTTTCCTTTGCAGGTCAGCACACAAACTATAACCTAGGTCCACTGATGGTAGGTCATTGCTAGCCATCCAGTCAAGGAGAGGTGACACAGATAATATTTTAAATAAGGAGCTGCTGTTTTCTGCAGAAGAGAGCGACTCTTCCTGTGTGCCTGAGTTTAGGAAAGACAAGTCATGAATGACTATATTTTTCTGTGCAATGGACTCTCCTTATAAATATATAAGGATCCCTCATTTTACTCCAGGAGAAATGCTCTACCCTAAACCTAAGACTGTCTCAAACTGTAACTAACCTACTCTTAACAATTCCTGGGTAATAAAAGAAGGCATATTTAGGAAAAGGTTTGTTGCTCATGCTACCTTTTGGTAAACCAAAAATTCTCACCTATTTTTGTGTACCTCACTCCTCACCCATTTGACTCAGTCCCCACCCTGCAGAGGCACAAGAGGTTTTTTGTTTTTCTTTGTTTTGTCAAAAGAAAAGATACTCTCTTGTCTGATGATCTTGACATTGTTTCTAGAAATGCTCCCATGAGAGTCAGTGTTGTTAAAGGCACAGTTTTCTTTCACATATTCATTCCACAAATGTTTTTAAGGAATCTATTATAGATGCCACTGTTCTATGAGTTGGGGACATAGTAGTATGAAAGAAAAATTCTCTATTTGGAAGTGAATGACAATGGAGTGCCCTGTTTTTTTTGTCAGCTGCCTTCAGCCGAAAGTACAGACCACACACATCCCAAGGGTTCAAGACCTGGGTTCAAGACCTGGTGCTGGGGTGAAAACAAAGATGAACAATTAAATTGAATAAACAGGGTGCTTCTTCCTCCTCACTCTCCCTGCTTGCCTCTCTCTGTTAGCTTTCATTCCTGCCTGCACCTTTCCTTAAAAAAAAAAAAAAAAAAAAAGGACAAAAGCGAGGCCTATATGTACTCAATATGTAATTTCAGCATTTAGCAATAAGTTTCAGAGGGAAAAAGAAAGCATAACAAGGGACAGTAGAGTGATATGAAGTGGAGACCTGTGGCCATGAGATGGTGCAGGGAGGAATGGGGGTGGGGTGTGAAGAGGATTTCAGATACTGCGGCTACAGCACAGCCAAGGCAGGAAAAAGCTCACTGTGCTTCAGAAGGGTCACAGTGCTCTGTCTGTAGGTGAGGTGCTCTGGCAAGTGGCTAATGGGTTACAAGACGTCTTAAGTAGGCAGCACACTCAGGCTGGAGGGCAGGGTCTGGGCAACACGATGGGATAAAGCTGGGGCACTGTGCAGAGGACAGTAAGAACAGCATGTGTCTGGGACAAAAGCATCCAGAAAAATAACAGATGAAGTCACAGAGGCAGGAAGCTTCTTATTGGGCAAGGCCTGGGCTGTAAATGTGATGTTCTTAATCCCAAAGTTTACAAATGCAACACAAAGTGAAGTCAAAAAACAAGGAGCATGCCACTTGTAGGCTCTGGCAATGAAATTTGCTAAGAACCTGACAATGGGATGGTAAGAGCTAAAGCCTCACATAGGACTCCAGAGATCAATTCTTTCATCATCAAAGTGAATCAGATCATAGCATTATGAATGAGAAAAATCAAGTTAAAGATTAGCTAAGTGAATTAGCCTGGTTAGAAAATGTTTATGCCTGGATTCAAAGATTGCATCTGTGGGGAGCGGGCACTGAGGAGCTGCACAGGAAAATAAAACCCAGTTTTTTGGAGCTAATACAGAAAAAGGGATTTTCCTACATCAGCATCAGCCAGAACAACTTGAAGAACAGAAGAAGACGAACAGCCAGTTCTACAGGTGGGTGAGGGCACAGGGATTTAACGGAGAATACAGAAGCAAAGGGGAGCCCCCAGAAAGGAGAGTTTTGTGGTGTAGACGTGATCTGCCTTCCCCTTCCAGGGCTCAGTTGCAGCCACACAGGCTGCGTGGACATAAGAGTGCAGAACACTCATGGTGACCTCCAGCAATCACCCGGGGTGGGAGATAGTAGGATCCCACTGCTGAGTCCCTTGTCTCCCAGCGCAGACTGCAGGGGCAGCCCCACTGGTCTCTATGGGTGAGAATTCAGACAGAGCAGGGAGCCACAAACCTGAGTCAACAGAGCAGGGGAGGGATTTCTGTGACTGCTGCCTGTAACTCTTGGCTAGAAAAAACCCAGAAGGAGAAAATTGAAAACAGGAAAAAAAAGGAGCATACAGGTGCTGTGAACCCTACACTACACACCTGGGAGCTTGGGCACCCTGGGAATCGGGATCCAGTGGTTAAGACCCTGGAAGAACAGCCCATGGAAAGGACTTGACCCTGATGGTTTGGTGAATAAAAGGGACATAAGTACAGACAGCAGACTCAAGTCACATAGCCCCAGCCAGCAGAGTTCTACCGGCAAAACAAGCCTACCTCTCCCACACCATCAGGCAGAAAAACCACATGCTCACAGAAGACCACTACACCCCCAACCCTGCACCCACCCCCACCCAGGAGCCATCATCACTCTCTGACACAGAAGACACACTATGGAAGCCGGTAAGGGTCAGAAATACAAAATAAAACAAAAATAGAGTGCCTCCTGGTATAAATTAAAACAAACAATCAGATCAAGAAGATCCCAAATCATGGGGGGAAAACTCACAACACACTCCGAAGCCTCAGGAAATGAAATTACAATAAAATGACAGCTCATCAGAAATTAACTTTGAAGATACAGAAGAATGTTTTTTTTTCTAACAGATAAATAATTCAAGTCTGCAATCAAAGAAATTCAGAGAATTAAAAGAAAATTCAGATACACAAAACAAAAAGCTGAAACAAAGAATTAAGCACTAACAGGCAGAGATTGAAGCTCTACAGAAAAAAATAACAGGAACACAGGATTTAAAGGAGATAATTCATGAAACTAAGAATCAAGTAGAAAGCTATGGAACCAGACTCACCCAAATGGAGGAAAGGATTAGTGATATAGAGGATAGTAATGCAGAAAGGAGCCAAGAAGAAGAAAGAGAAATTAAATGCAAAAAAATATATAATGAAGAAACACTCAGAGAACTACCTGACACCATCAGAAATGGCAACATTTGAATACTGGGTATTCCAGAAGGCGAAGAATAAAGAGAGGAACAGAGAACATCTTCAAGGCAATAATGGCTGAAAACTTCCCAAATCTACAACAAGTAACGAACATACAGGTCAATGAAACAAGCAGAGCATCCAATTACTTAAATCCTAAAAAAACTACACCAAGACATATAATTGTGAAACTATCAAAAATCCAAGACAAAGAAAGAATTCTAAAAGTAGCCAGGGGAGAAAAGCAGATAATATATAAAGGCACTTCTATCAGACTAACCTCAGACCTCTCAACAGAAAGTCTATAGGCTAGAAAAGAATGGGATGATGTTTCCAAAATACATCAGGACAAAAAATGCCAGCCAAGAATACTATATCCTGCAAAACTCTCTTTCAAATTTGAGGGAGAAATTAAGGTTTTTCTCAACAAGTAAAAGCTAAGAGAGTTTGCAACCATGAGACCACTGCTACAAGAAATGTTGAAAGAGGTCCTAATAGCTAAACCAAAAAGCAAACACTTCACAAAAATATAACAAAGTAACAAATAGATCAACATAACCAGAAAAAATAATCAAAATGGCAGTAGCAAGTTATCAAATGTCAATAATTACTGTAAATGTAAATGGATTGAATTTGCCAATCAAAAGGCACAGAGTTGCTAAATGGATTAAGAAACATAACTCAACTCTATGTTTACAGGAAACTCATCTCAGGTCAAGAGATAAGCAATGGCTTAAAGTGACATGGATGGAAAATGGTACTCCAAGCTAATGCTGAATCCAAAAGAGCAGGAACAGCTATATCATATCAGATAAGGTAGTCTTTCAACCAAAGAAAATTAAAAGATAAAGATGGGCATTATATAATGATAAAAGGATCAATACAACAAAAAGACTTGACACTTATTAACATTTATGCACCCAATAAAGGAGCACCCAGATATATCAAGTGAATATTAACAGATCCAAATAAGGATAAAGACAGCAACACAATGATAGTAGGGGACTTCAGTACTCCTCTTTCAGTAAAAGACAGATCATCCAGAGAATCAACAAAGAAACAAGATCTTTAAACGAGAAAATAGAAGAGCTGGACCTAATAGACACATATAGAATACTTCACCCGAAAACTATAGACTACACATTCTTCTCAAGTGCTCATGGAATATTCTCAAGGATAGACCACATATTGGGGCACAGAACAAGTCTCAGTAAATTTTCAAAGACTGCAATCATATCTAGCATCTTTTCAGATCACAATGGCATCAAACTAGAGATCAACCAAAAGGAGAAAGAGAGGAAAACCACAAAAGAATGGAGATTAAGCAACATATTGTTGAGCAACCAATGGGTAAAAGAAGAAATTAGGGAAATTAAAAAATATCCGGACTCAAATGAAAACGAAAAAACGATATACCAGAATCTATGGGATGCAGCAAAAGCAGTAATAAGAGGGAAATTTATAGTGATACAATCCTACCTCAGAAAACAGGAAGAATCACAAATAAAAAACCTAAGCCAAAAAAGCAGAAAAACAGAAACCTAAGTCCATCAGAAGGAAAGAAATAATAAAGACTAGGTACGAAATCAATGAAATACAAATCAGAAAGACTATTCAAAAAATCAATGAATCCAAAAGTTGGTTTTTTGAAGAATAAACAAAATAGATAGGCCATTAGCTAGATTCACAAAAAAGGAGAGAGAAAACACAAATAAATGGAATCAAAGATGAAAAAGGAATAATCACAACAGATGCAACACAGAAATACAGAGGACTATAAAACTGCATACAACTATATGACAACAAACAGAATAACCTAGAAAAACTGGATGCATTTCTGGAAAAGTACAATATCCCAAAACTAAATGGAGAACTAGAAACCATGAACAGATCAATCACAAGCAAGGAAATTGAAACAGTGACCAAAAACCTTCCCCAAAACAAAAGCCCTGGACCAGGTGGTTTCACCAGTGAATTCTATAAAACATTCAAAGAATTAATTGCAATCCTCATTAAACTGTTCCAAAAAATAGAGGAGGGAAAACTTCCAAACATTTTTTATGATGTCAATATTATGCTGATTCCAAAACCAGATAAAGACTGCACCAAAAAAGAAAACTATAGATCGATATCCCTAATGAATACTGATGTAAAAATTCTCAGCAAAATACTAGCAAATCAAATTCAACAACATATGAAAATAATCATATAACATGATGAATTGAGATTTATTCTAGGGATGCAGGGATGGTTCAACAAATGCACATCAATAAATGTGATACACTGTATCAATAAAAAAAGACAAAACCACATGATCATCTCAATAGACGCAGAAAAAGCATTTGACAAGATTCAGCAATAGTCTTATAGTCTTATGTTAAAATCCTCCAAAAAATAGGCATAGAAGGAATGTACTTCAACCTAATTAAGGCTATATATGACAAGCCCACAGTCAATATTGTTCTCAATGGAGAAAAACTGACAATTTTTCCTCAGGGACAAGACAAGGATGTCCACTCTTACCATTACTATTCAATATAGTACTGGAGATCCTGGCCAATACAATTAGATAAGAAATAGATATAAAAGATATCCAAATAGGAAAAGAAGAAGTGAAACTATCACTTTTTGCTGATGATATAATATACATAGAGAACCCCAAAGAATCAAGTAAGAAGCTGCTAAAAATAATATAATATAGTAAAATGGCAGACTACAAAATTAATATTAAAAAAATCTGTTGCATTTCTGTATGTCAACAATGAAAATACAGAAAGAGAACTGAAGAAAACAATACAGTTTATAATTGCACCAAAGAAAATGAAATGCCTTGGAATAAACCTAACCAAAGAGGTGAAGGACCTATATTATGAGAACTATAGGACATTGCTAAAAGAAATAGAAGATGACAGAAAGAAATGGAAAGATATTCCATGTTCATGGATTGGAAGAATCAACATAATCAAAATGGCCATACTGCCCAGGGTAATATATAGATTCAATGCTATCCCCACCAAAAATTCCAAAGACATTCTTCACAGACACAGAACATAAAATAATGAAATTTATCTGGAATAAAGAACAACCCAAAATAGCAAAAACAATCCTCAAGAAAAAAACCAACAACATTATGCTCCCTAACGTCAAACTCTATTACAAAGCAATAATAATTAAAACAACATAGTACTGGTATAAAAACAGAAAGACATATCAATGGAACAGAAATGAAAGTCCAGAAATAAATCCACGTATATATGGACACCTAATTTTTGACAAAGGAGCCAAAACTTACAAGTGGGCAAGGACAGCCTCTTTAATAAATGGTGCTGGGAGAACTGGACAGTCACATGCAAAAGATTGAAACTAGACCATTACCTAACACCATACACAAAAATTAACTCAAAATGGATTAAAGACCTGGATATAAGACCAGAAACCAACAAACACATAGAGGAGGATGGAGGCAAAACATTTTTAGACATAGACATAAGAGCTATCTTTGGTAACTCAACTCTTGTTGCAAGGCAAATAAAATCCAAATAAACAAGTGGGATTACATAAAACTAAAAAGTTTCTATTCAGCAAAAGAAATGCACATAAAAACAAAAAGGCATCCAACTGAGTGGGAAAAGACATTTGCCTCTCACACCTCAGATAAGGATACACAAAGAACTAAAAAAATTGGACAACAAAAATACAAGCAATCCAATAAAAAAATGGACTGATGACTCTAATAGACACCTCTTCAAGGAAGATATACAAATGGCCAATAGGTTCATAAAAAGATGCTCTGTGTCTCTTGTAATCAGGGAAATGCAAATTAAACAATGATGAGATGTCACCTCACACTGGTAAGAATGTCTATTATGCAAAAAAAAAAAGGAAATATTAAGTGCTGGAGAGGATGTGGAAAAAAGGGAACTCTAATTCAATGTTGGTAGGAATGTAAAGTGGTCCAACCATTCTGGAAAGCAGTATGGAGAGTGCTCAAAGAATTGACAATGGAAATTCTATATGATCCGGTTATTCCTCTACTGGGCATTTTCCCCAATGACACAAATCTGAAGAGAAGAGATATGTGCACCCCCATGTTCATTGTAGCACAATTCACAATTGCTAAGAGCTGGAAACTACCTAAATGCCCATCAATAGAGGTGTGGATAAAGATGTGTTACATATACACTATGGAATACTATGCAGTCATGAAAAGGAGAGACACTGCCATTTGCAACAACATGGATGGACTTGGAGAGAATTATGCTTAGTGAGATAAGCCAGAAGGAGAAGGACAGACATTGTATGATAGCACTCATATGATGGGCAAGGAGAAAACAAATGTCATAAATTAAATACCACTAAAAATGGGGAAGGGGGAGGGAGAGAGAGAGAGAGAGAGAGAGAGAGAGAGAGAGAGAGAGAGAGAGAGAGAGAATACTACTCCATACAGCTATGGAGTCTTAGAGATGAGAGACAAAAAGGCATTTCAGGGGATACCAAAGTGATGGGGCAGGACTGGGGGAATTGGGATGAAGGGAATTAACTATAAATGAAGGGAGAAATGAAAGAAGGGAACATTAATATATCTACTGTACTATTTGTAAATGTAAAAGTACCACTCTGTATACCACAGAACAAGTCATTGTCAAATGCAATACCCCTTCAATAATAATAAAAAAATAAAATTAAAAAAAAACTGAAAAGTGGTTCAAGAACACAGACAATTTGCTGTGGTGACAGTGGTTAGCAGCGACATAAGTCCATCTGATGGTGATTATGTGGGAGAAGCAGTGAGGGTGAGTTGTGGAGGGGGGAGCACACAGACAGGCATATGGGTCCTGACAAAATGATGAAACACCTTCTTGTTACGTCTACACTGGGCCTGGGTGGCTAAGAAGTTTCGTTTTGCTCTGTTGTCCTGAAGGCTGAGGCTGCAAACCCAGAAGAAACATTCACTACATAGCGAATCTCATTGCATTTATGCCCCTCTCAGTCTCTCTTGAGAAATGAGTTCCTGCATTCATTTCTTCACAGTTCTGGACATGGTGGGAGAGAGCATGGTCTGGTGTAAGAGTCAGACAGCAGCCTCTGTGGCTCCAGGCAGACTGGATGTTGGGAGCATGGGCCATGCTTGGTTTGGTCTGTGTTTCGCAGAAGAAGCCATCCACCGGCTGGCTACTCAGCATCTGCCATTGAGAAGCCTGACCTGGGGCCCATGCTTCTCCCCTGCACTTGTCAGCCCCGACCTGGCTCTCCTTAGAGAAATTTCCCATCACTTAATTAATATCATTTATTAGGAGCCGATGATTACCCAGGGTATTATTTTCTCCAAGCAACAAATAGACTGGTTTTGAACAGGCCTGAAAAGGAACTAAAGTGGGTGTCAAATCGCAGGTGGGTGGGGAGCTGATTATTGGCAAGGGCTTGTCAAGACAGAACTCTAATGATTCTTTTGCTCACTGTAGCTGAAACCATAGGGATCTTCAGAGAAAATGGGAAACAAGAGAGGTGATAACCAGTTTTCGTTAAAATGCTTAAGTTACTATCCTTTTCAGTTTGCAGAACTATACGTTTAAGCAGGTATAGCAAACAAAGAAGCAAGTCTATCTAAATGGAATCAATGATCTCTCAATCAACTAAGGTTTGAATGTCAAACTTACGATAGTGAAGTATTTCTTACTAATACTCTTTTTCTTACAAGTTATCCTTCAGACATTTTCAGATGGATGGTGGACAGTGATAGGGGTGGTGGGGGACGGGGAAGATACAGTGTATATTTGCAAAAGATCCATTATTGGTATTTAAGACTGTTATTATCTTCAGTTAACCCTCATAAGACAGTATCCTGGTGCAAAAGCAGACACTAGCTGTTGCGAGATGTATATACACCAGGCAGAACCTGAATCACAAGGACAATCGATTAATTTCGAACCAAAGCAAGTCTACAAGTTCTCCCTCACCCTGCTTCTCACCATTTACAGATTAATCAGCTGAGACAGAGTTTGCAGAGCTGTAACTGACTGAACTCCTGATCATCATTTCCAGAACACTTAGTAGGTGCCCAAACCTGGAAAAAAAGATATTGACCAGGCACATGAATAGGGTAGGAGCAAAGAATGGTAAGAATGAAGGCACATAAACTCAGGATGGAAGGGGCTGGAAGCCTGTGGCCACACCTCAGACAAGCGCGGTTTATGCGGTCATTGGGAAGACTGGTCAAGCTGGAAAGGCTTTAATTGAAAGGGGAGAGGAGTAAACGTCCCAGAAATTTTTCAGTAGTTAGAAGTATGTGCAAATTGCCTTTGGGGATAAAATTAACACATATGGTACAGAACAGAAACATTCTGGGTGGAGAAGTAATAAACAGCAAATTAATGACTTATGCCTTTGCTTAAATTTCCAATCTCAAGACTCACCTTGCTTTAATTTTTCACCTTATTATCATCTTTAGTTTATTAAAGATGACCTGGCGGTCCCTTTTCTAATATGCAATGTGATATGTGGGCGCACAAAAACTTGGTTATGAAGTGGCACTCGCAGGAAACCCTGGTGAGCCACAGTGCTCAGTAGGTGTCCTGGTCAGACAGATGGGCGAAGGACCCACGTCTGCTCACAGCAGGCTCAGAGGAAGCGTCTGTGAAGCTGAAGTGATAGATATGCCTATTTCATTAATGCTTCAACGGTCTGCATGTGGCTCATCCATGTGGGGAAGATTGAGAATGAACATACGGGAAATCCCCAAATAAAAGGTTTTGAGTTATGACTTGTCATTTTGAGTTATAAAGGAAAATATAAGTAAGCAAGTGGGACACTCAAGATTCTGCCCTCTTTTGAAATGGCCAAATGATTCTGGAGGTGGTGTTAGCATCAGAAATATCTCCTTAACTTTATGAAAGATGAACCCTTGCCATTTGTGACAATATGGATGGAACTCAAGGGAGTGACCTAAGTGAATTAAGTCAGAAGGAGAAAAACACATACTGGAATGATTTCATTCATCTGTGGAATAGAAAGAAACAAAACAAATAAACAGATAAAACTAAAACAAACCCTTGACTTCTGACTACAGAATGGAGATTCCAGGGTTGCGGGGAAGAGGAATAATTTAAAAGTAACGGGTAGTGAGGGTCTCATGGACTGTGGTGGAAGAGCATTAGAAATTTGGTTGTGGGTGTGTTGTGGCATCCTACATTTGAAGAAGTGTCAATCTGTACTCCTAAAATATAGTATGGCAAACCAATGATTTCTTAATTAAAAAAAAAACTTTCTCTGAGAACCAAATGTTTCTTAGTGCTTTTAACTTTTTTTTTGATTCAGACCTAATTTGAGTTCAGTAATATAATCCTATTAAGTCTTTCTATGAAAGCAAAACAAAACCATGAATGATTTTCTAAGGCACTTCAGGGCTTCCCCATTACGTAACTGAAACAGAGAAGAGTTATATTTGCAGTGGATCATTATAAATTACACACAGGTTTCAAAGAGAACCAGAAGTTGTGTTTGAGTGGATGGAGGCACAACCCTAGAAGGAAAGAAAGCTCTGAATTAACACATACAGTTATCATGAAGGTTAATGGCAAAATCTGAAATCACAAGGCAGGAATCCTCATCTCTTGGTTGCAAACCTCTTATTACACACATTCAGCTCGAATGCCACAGTTCTACTATCAGATGAAATGTATTAACTGATGCATGTGGATTTAAAAATTTAGCAGACAAGACAGCAGTCTCTTTCACACCTTACATAAAGGCTTCACAAGCTTCTGAAGTGTCTCACACTAGTCTTGTCCAATGTAGTGTGACCATGTGAATAAAAGGGATTCAACTGCTTGCTTCTGGGATCTCATTCATGTCATGTTCCCTCAGAGTTCCCAGAATAACATGTGAGAAAAGAGAACTGGTCAGCACAACTATTCTGACCTCACCCAAAGTTTCACCCAAGCCCACAGAATGGGGAGAAAAGACCAAGTTGCTTTGGGTTCTCTCTGGAAAAGAGTAAGAAGAGGGGAGGCAAAGAATTGAGAAGGAGATTTGAGAAAGAAAAGAGGCAGATGCTGAGATGAATGTCACCAATCAACCTGTAGCAGCATTTTTACCAGAATTGGCAGAAGACTGACTAAGGTTTCCAGGTATCTGAAAAAGCACTCTCCTTGGCGTGGTAATTTTGACACTTCTCATGAAGCAAGAGCTCTTATACTTTTACACTGTAAATTTTTCAACAGCACTTTCTCTCTTAATGAATAAGGATGACGAATATTTTCCAGTACTCTCTACCATTGTATTCAGCACTTTGCTTTTTCTTTCTAGCATTCTCGCCTTTCTAAAAACACAGGTGGCCGACACCATTATGTCAGATTGTGGCTGTGGCAGAAATCTTTTCTCTTGCCATAATTGCTTGGGGAGGGTTTCTGGCTGGAATGCAGGTAAAAGCTGAAAGGGTACCTCTGAAGTTAAGCTTTGTCAGAAGAACAACAAAGGCATAGATTTATGTTTTTTAAAAGACCCTAAGCTGGTTTTCTGTAGCTTTAGTCCTTTGTCTCAAACTCCCTTGTCCTGGAAAACCACCTGCAACTGTCATTTGCAAACTAACTGCCTCTGACATCTGAGGGAAAAGAAAAAATTACAAAAGCTACAAAAACTTTACCTGCTACCACTATAAGAATCAGGATGACAAAGAAAAGGCTCTTTAAAAAATAAATTTAATCAGTTTTTCAGAATTCCTACCAAGAAGTAGATATTGCTTCAATAAAAAAAATTAACAATTTCAAAGCTGTATTTTTCTAGAGATCATATTCAATTATCCAGTTTAACCACTGACCCCCCAAAGACTTCATTTAATCAAGAGAATGAAAAGAAAAAGATGAAACTTGAGGGGCATGATGATGTGAGATGTATTATTGCTTCCAAACAGGACCTTGACCATAAATTGCTAGTTATTTCTTTCAATAAAGTTTGTTATAAAAGTCAAACATGCCCACTACAGAAAATTTGGAAACTAAGGTATAAAGAAATATCAAAACCATCTTGGGTTCCAACATCAATGATAACCACTGACATCAGTGCATTTCCTCCAAATTTTTTTTCTGGGCACAATTTCTTGATGTGATTCTGAACTATGTATGCTGTGTGCACATACACAAACAAAATAGCTGGAATTGTTTCAACGTACTATAGATTTCTAGTTTAATATAATATCAGAAGCTGTTCCCATATTATAATACAAATTTTGTAAACATAATTTTTACAATTGGATTAACAGTTCACTGAAGATGTTCCAAAATTTATTTAAACTCTCCTCCTGGTAAACAGATATTCACCACTAATGAAAGTTGCTCAAATCTTTCACTATCATAAAGAATGCAGTTAACATCTTCATTTACATTTTCCGTTTCAGGTTATTTTTGTAGAACAGACTCATAGAAGGGATTTAGAGGTAAAAAATAATGAATGCATAACAAGCTTTCAAATATTTTAGTTTGGGTTGAATCTCATGCTTAGGATGGGTACATAAAGTCAGAATTTTGCTGTTTTCGGTCTCTCATTGAGATTCAAAATAGAAGGAAACCCAGTGTTTCCAGTAGCTTTAGGGTTTATTAGCACTTATTCTGACTTTTCATGTTACTCTGATATTTTCAGGAGTAAATAACATGATATATTTAAAAAGAAATAGGAGAAATAAATGTTGATGCAAACCTTTTACAGGTTTTCCTCATATTTTAATATCCATTCCAGAGATGTGATCAGCAGTCTCTGGAGTTTTCTTATTCATAGATTAAGCAGAGACTTGAGACCAGATTTGAGACAAGGTCAGGACTGAGGATACTATTAAATAACTTCATTATTTATAGATAAAAGCAGGAAAGTGTAGGGATATAACCTCCGTGAGACTTTGGTAGCAGAAGTGGGGAGAACGAACATAAAGGGAATTGACAGCCTGAGAATAAAATGGAAGTCTGTTTGCCGAAGTCAATGTTAACCAGTCTCCTTGATTCTGTCAGCCATTTCTAAACATTCTTTCCCCAAATAAGAAATTATTGACGCTCAGTTTCTCAAGACAGTGAGGGGGTTATACCATCCCACTCTCTTTAAAATGAAGCAGGTTATTTTCAGCTGCATGAGAGAAAAGTAAAGAACTTTCTGGTTCTGTGGAGATATTGGGCAATCTCAGAAACTTAAAGCATTCACTGAAGCAGAAAACATTCTGAGGAAAGCCTATATTGTCATCTATCAATCAACTATGAACAAATACCATGGTGAAAATCTTATGTTCAAGAACTATAGTTTTGTGTTTTGATGGTTAACTACTAAGCTATTGCAAAGCTGTAAATCAGGTGGTATTAAAACTCTTTAACCTTTGCTTGGGTCATAGGTAGGTACAGAGATTTTAAGAGTAGTAGCAAATTCAAGATTGCTATAGATTGTAGTTAAGAGCTTTCATTCTCTTGATTTAAGCAATTTAGAAAGTATGTAGGTTTTTCTTTATTTTTCTGATGGACAGCTATGTTCATTATGTTTCAAGGAACTACATTCTAAATGAAAAGAAAATTACTTTAATTTGTGCTAATTTTGTCTGTATTTACACAGATATTCTTGTTATTTAATGGGATTCAGTAAATGCACTATCAATAAAACTGGAACAGAGATGGATGTAGTTGTAATCTGAATTTAATTAACAATTAACAAGGCAATTCCATGTTACATAGGGTAAGGGTGATATTAGCATTATTCTTTCAGACAAAGTTTGTTCTTTTAAACTATGCTACTGAAGTTATGTTAGATTATGTGAAGGACAATAATACCTCTGGTCTTGATAACTATCTTTTTTTCTAAATCAATATTGTTAAGTTTTTATTTAGAGTAGTGGGTATTTTTTAAAGTTTATAATTTAGCTCATACATTGCAGAATGGTGATAAATAATAAGAAAGGAAGATAATCAATGCTGACAGTGATAAGAGGCACTGCAAACAGGATTTGATAGCTAAATGTAATGTTGGGTAGCTTCTGTTGGTGAAAGCTAGGTCATCTCTGTGTGCAAAGAACAGCTTTTGTACTGGACAGGCAGAAGATGTCACATAATAGAGGTGAAACAGTACACTCTGCTCAACTCCCCGCCCCCATTGAGGGATGTGTTGTCCCAGAAGAACAAGAGGATGTGGTTGAAAAAGCAATCATAGGAATAATGACTGAAAATTTCCCCAATATGGCAATTTGTCAAAAAATATGGGTAAATGCTATAACTTTTCATCTCCTTGAAAGTTTCTAAATTAGATCTGACATTTGAAGTAAAAAGAACAATGCTGTGTGACGTGACTCTCAATGTATATGGAGGAAATACTGAAGATAACTATATTATAAACAGGAGATGGCAAAGGCACTAGAGAAGTAGTTCATCCATAGTTCATCTATAGTTCATCCAACTGGTAAAGTGTGAACATTAGATCTTTATGGCGATGAAACAGTTTTGCATCTTGAGTGATGGTGGTTGTAGGAATCAACATATGTGATAAAATATGAGCTATTCATGTACTTTCACCAGTGTTCATTTTCTGGTTTTTATGTTTTATGATTATTTTATGTTTTATGTTGGAAAAACTGGGTAAGAGGCACAGGAGACCTCTCTGTACCATCTTTGTAACTTCCTGTAAATATAGAAGCATTTATTTTTAAAAAGATTTTTTTTAAAAAAGGTGATGGAAAGAAGTTCCTTGAAAATGATAAAGAAAACACTAATGTCTCATTATGATTCTCTGGCCATAAGCAATATTTTGGGAGAAAGGTTTTCAGAAGCAAAGCAATGAATGATATGCACTCACTGATTTTTCTTAAATTTTAAAATTTAATTGTGACAGAAAATACTCAATGGCATAAGAATTATCAAATGAAAAAGAAACTGTAGGTTGGTCTTAAGAGGGACAGGATGGTAATTCTACCTAGAAATTCAGGGTGAGCTGCCTTCTTGATCAGCTCCCTTGTTAGGGATACACTTCTAAAGTCTGAAACTGGTTAAGCAAAGTTTATTTTAATATTACACATTCCCTTGATATCATAAAGTATTTTAAGAATCAAAAGCTAGTCAAATTTTGACACTGTCATATTTTTAGAAATAATTTAGTTATATCTTCCATAAGTCGAAAGTTTTAGGTTGTGTCATGGTGGAGTAGTGGTTAGGTCTCCCTTCATCTGAATGCAGCTCACATATATCCCAAGGACCCAGGTTTGTGGCCCGGGGTGGGGGAACAACTAAGATAAACACTAAATGAAAGAAACAAAAATGCTTCCTGCCTGTCTGCCTACTAGCTTTCATTACTGCCTGCACCTTTCCTTAAAAATAAAAAGTTATTAGAATTAGCATTTTCAATAATACTGATAATTTTTATTCATTTTTTCAAAACCTGTTTCTACCAATTATTTTGTATATTGATTGAATTTGCATATCAGTAGGTCACCAGCATTCGGCGAAGAAAGCTTTCAGACTTTAATAGTTACAAATTCATTGATTTATCATTACAATAAATTATAAGACTATTTGTTAATTGCAAAATAGTAAAATCATAATATTATTCATTTTGGCCTTCTCTGTGCTTAAATAAAGACAGCAGTAAACAGTTGCTCTGAAAACTTGACACAATATCAATGGTTAAGAGTAACAGACAGAAATACAAAACCTTAGCTTTTGAATTTCCCACCTGGAGCTAAATAATTCTGTTACCAAATTGGTTGTGAAAGGTTGTCCAGCAGCCAGCATTAATCAGAAGTGTAGTTTTTTTTTTAAGAAAACGTGTAGGCAGGAACGAGGGTGAGTAGGCAGGCAGGCAGGCAGAGAGAGTAGCAAGAAGCATTTATTTATTTTATTTAGTTGTTCATCTTGGTTGCTCCCCTTCAGACCCAGGACATGAACCCTGGTCCTTGGGCTGTATGTGGACTGCGCTCCTTGGGAGGTGGTGGACCTAACCACTACTCTACCAGGGTGTACCTACATGTGTAGTTTTTAATTGATATTTCTTTGCTATATCTATCATTTAAATCAATTAGATCAACAACTCTAGACTAGTATAAGAAATGTTCACATTAAAAGAGTCTGATTTTATAATTTGTGTTTTTGATTGGCCTTTCTTTATAACTGTACTGGGAATGCCTACATCTTTGTTTCACAACTCAATCAAGAGACCAGTCAGGTCAAGATTAAATTACTGTAGTTTTTTTTTTTTTTTTTTTTTTTAATTTAATCCAAGGCAGAGACCCCTGATCTTTTCATCATACACAAAACAGAATTTTCCACCTGCTTAAGTTTACACATGAGTTGGCAAAAATTATTTTTCCCATTCAGTGGAGTTTGACAACACTAAAACTAGATCAAGGGATTGGATATTTGATCTTTTAAATCCATCATAGTATCTGAATGACAAAGTGTAATATGAAATTTTAACCCAGAGAGTATTTTCTTTTTATAGGCTTCTTCTTTAGTCACTTAAATTTCTCTCTTTTGTCTTTAATTTCACTATAGGCGGGTATTCCAGTTAGACAAATCAACATGAAAGACCATGTCAATAATATGTAACCACAACAGTTTCTTTTAAAAACAGGTATTTTCAGAAATTTTTATGAAAAATACAAGTTTCAAACATGGCAGATACTAAATGATTTTTTGTGGGAAGAAAGAATGAAAAGGAAAGAGCTCCTAGGCCTCTCATTGTGTGGAAAGATTTGAATGAAATTATTTCAGGGCATAATATACTTAGCATTTATTTGATGGTAAAGGGACTTTTAAGAGTCAGCTTTTTATCTACTAGCTGTGGGACTTTGTTCAAATTGTGTAAAGCCTCTAAGCTTTACTTTTTGTGTCCTATGTGATGAAAATGATACCATATTACATACATGGCATTGAGCATTTGTTAGAATCACATGAGGCAATCTGTGCAGCTGGTTCATAATGCTTGTCAAGTACTAAGTGCTCAAAGGTTAGCCATTTCATTATTAATAAACTAAAATAGAGTGAGGAATTTAAAATCAAAGGCAAGGTAGAAGCGTCTAATTTGTAATTTACACTGTTTCCTTACTAACGACCTCATTGACCCTGAAGGCCAGAAGTCCCCCAAGCACCTTCATGTTGCCCAGTGACAACCTCTTAGACGGGCAAAGGCTGGCATGACTACAGTTCCAGAGAGGTTGATGGACGTGGTAAATCAGCTGGAGGAGATGAAAGCACAAGAAGTTCTTCAGACTTTATATCTTTCTCTATATCTGAGGGAAGCATTTTGTGATTTCATGATATTTTTATTAGCAGACAGAGGAATGCTATTTCTGGTACGCCAAAGAAGAGGGGAACAGTCATAACCAAAATGCTTCCGAGGGTTATCAGTGTCCATTTTCTCAGATATAAAAAGACAAGTTACCTCATCAGAGGGCATAAGTTGTGCCACAATTCTTGCTGTGTGTGTGTGTGTGTGTGTGTGTGTGTGTGTGTGTGTGAGAGAGAGAGAGAGAGAGAGAGAGAGAGAGAGAAACCCTTCCTTCCTCACATGGGAGGTGAATAGATGTCTCTAGTTTTATTTGGATGTCTGGAGAAATTCAGGGATTCAAGGGAGGGAATCACATTAGCAAAAGGACAAGGAACTTGTTGAGACAATATCTGATTATTTATTACTTGATCTTATCTTGGATAAATTAGAAAGGTTCTTTGTTCAAAAATTCCTGACACATCTGTTCTTTGAACATCTAAAGCTTTCCCTCATTGCTTTATAAAAGCAACCTCCTCATTGACTTAGTGCCTGGTAGAAGTGAGCTTCCTCCAAAAGAGACCATTGCTACTGGGAAGAGAAGTATAACAATTTCATTTTACACATAAAGAAAGTGAAGTCCAGAGTAACTTTATAATCATGCAATATCTAATTTGTAGAGCTGGCATTCAAACAAGCAAAGGGTTCTGGCTGGGGGACCTGGCTTTTGTTTTTTGTTCTTTTCTAACTTTGCCTCCAGCTGGAGTCTTTTGTTTTCGTATCTTAAAATGGGTTCAGTGGATTAGATCAGGATGGCAACTTTGGTAAGGAGCCAGAGACTAAATATTTTCTACTTTCCAGGACAGCTACTCAACTCTGCTGTAAAAGCAGCCACAGACAACGTGTAAGCAAGTAGGTGTGACTTCACAGGCTATAGTTTGCAAACTCCTGAACTAGATGATATAGAAATTTCTTTTACTGCTAATATAGCAATAGTATTTCCACAGGAAAATATGGTATTTTCATATGATTATTTCATGATTATTCAATCATAGTGACTCTAAGATCTTGCAGGAGTCTAAGACCTTGAAGGAATCTAAGACCTTGCAGAAATAGCAAACTGTCAACAGACTCTACTGTTTTTTACTGTTATGAAAACAGTCCTCTTGCAGTTGCCTGGCTGACGCTGTCATCCAGAATGTAGACGTAAACAATGCTATTTGGAATAATCTACAGTCACCAGCATCCTGAGAACTGACCTTTCAGTGGAAACTGTCCAGATCTTCAACTTCCCTGCCCTGGGACCATGTAAGATTTTGCTCTTGCTAAAGAAATTGCCATTTTCATTTTGAACATGGCCTGCCTGCACACATCTTAATAAATTTTAAATTCTCTTTGAAACTTTGTTTCCTCCTTTGGGTCCACAGTGAAAGGAACCTAACAGTGACAAATTATTCAATATGTCAATTATGCAGTTTGAGAAGTACTTAAGTATTTTATTATTTTTTTTGTCATTTATTGATGCATTATTTGCAATAGCCAACCTAAGTATCTACACTGATAGGAGAATGGATAAAGAAGATGTGGTGTGTATGTACGTAAGTAAACGTGCATGTGTGCATGCACATACATATATAATAAGATGGTATTTGGGCATAATAAAGAAGAAAATCCTTCCATTTGTGACAAATGGATGGACCTTGAGGGCATTATGCTAAGTGACATAAAGACAAGTACTATATGATATCATTTATAGATGGAATCTAAAAAAAGCTCAACTTGTAGAAATACAATAGTGGTTACCAGAGGCTGGGAGTGGTAGTGGTGGGAGAATTGGAGAAATGTTGGTCAAAGGATACACACTTGAATAAGTTCTGGAATTCCAATGCCCAGGATGGTGATTATAGTCAACACTACAGTATTATATACTTCTAATAAAAATTATTATTAATAATATGAGACTAGATCATACATGTTCTTATCACAAAAGAAAACTGATAATTTTGTGATATGATAGAGATTTTAGTAATGTTGGTGGCAGTCATATTGCAATATATATGTGTATCAAATCTACATATTGTACACCTTAAACTTATAAGATGCTATGTCAATTATATTTCAATTTTAAAGTATTTTTCTGCTCTCTTTTCTTTCTGCAATATAATTCCTACTATGCTTATTGCATATGTAAATTAACCTTGATGTTATTCTACTAAATATCTTTTTTTCTTTTTTAAGATGTAGGTAGGAATGAAAGCAAGTAGGCTGGCAGGCAGGAAGAGAGGAGGAAGAAGCATTTTATTTTATTTTTTTATTTAGTTGTTCACATTGGTTGTTCCCCCTGGACCTGGGATGTGAACCCAGGTCCTGGGGATGTATGTGGACTGTGCTCTAGGCTGGAGGAAGCAGACCAAACCATTACTCCACCAGGGTGTGCCTCTTCTAAATATACATATCTATATATGCATCTTACATGTTTATTTTATTTTATTTTTTGTCGGTGGAGGTGGGAAGCAGAGTGTATGGGATCGGAGTTCATGAAGACAGGTTCTCTGTGGTCTCCAGGAGAGGATAGCTGACCAGTAGTGAGGACCCAAATACCCAGGAAGCCTCTTGGGATGTTAGCCCTGACATCAGATGCTCAAAGGGTAATGCTACACTGAGCAAGACTTGCATAAATGCATCAGAGCTGACAGCAATGGGACAATGTGTAAAGCAAGATTATGGAAGAATGTGTTTTAATGTAGGGGAAGATGCAAGATCTCTCTTTTTAGAAAAATCAAACCACAAATACTGCTGTCATCATATCCTTAAGTCACACCCACACCCATGAGGACAAATTATGTTGATCTTTGTATGGAAGATACTGTTGCTTGTCCTGGGGCTGCTTAACTTAGGGTATTCCCTTCCTGGGAGCTCTCTGAAGGTCAGAGACCAATTCAACAATATCAGCATTTAAACTTCCTCCAGTAAGAAAAGAACATAGCACACAGGCCAAACTTCAAGAGCAACAGTGTGGCTCATGAAGCTACTTACTTTTTATAAACACTATTATTGCTATATAAAGCTTTCTTTGAAAAGCTTGAAATTTCAAAATGGTAAAAATTCCTTAAAAATCCACAGAATTATATGTCAGCGCAGTTGGCCTATTTATGTCAAAGAGTATTGTTTTTATTTAAATATTACATGCAGCTTTTAAAATGATATGAAAAAATAAGTGTTCATTTGAAGAATCTCGTCACCCTGTCACTTTAGCTGCCCATGTACTACCCCCTGGAGAACCAGCACAGTTTATTTTCTGTCCTTTCTGACCACCTAGTGTCACTGTAACTAAACTGGTGTATCTACTGATGATGATGATGATGAGAGAGTGCTTTTGCTTATTCAGGCTAATGTTATCACCAGATACAAGTCAGCCTGGTTGCAATGTGGTGACACATTTGATGGGCCCTAGAAAATGCTCAGCATTGGAAGAAAAGGAAGACTCATCCCTAAACACATAAAATTATACTGGCGTATTTCAGGAATTCTAGGAAGAAGCAGGTTTACATGAATACTCTGAATGGTGGCTTGGGTGTATCTCCAGCACCTTGTTCTATTTCTACCTCAGATATTCAGCGGCTGAGGAAGGGTGCTTGTTTCCCCACAGTCATGAGGATAACTGCCCAGCTTTGTTTTTTTTTCATTTTATTGACTCACAGTAGATCTAGTCTTAATTTAATAGTTCCAGGTGCAGTAGTTTATATAAAATCTTGTTCAGTCTATTAGATGGAGAGATATTTGGGTGTTTACAGCAGATTATAAGAGAGAATATAAGGTTATGCAAGAGAATATAAGATTCTACATAGTTGGTAAGTCAAAAAACAAGGAAGTTTAAGTCACTGTAAGTATCGTTCTAACTCAGCTCCTAATTTGCCCTGATTTGCTGGGCTGAGACTCTGTAACTCTTGCTCACATCACTAGGGGACCCTTCACAGAGCAAGTCCACCACTATGACACTCACAGGGACTCAGGCATTCTTGTGGACTTCAGTCTGTGATTTCATTTTGCTAACTGAAGAATGGACCAGGCTGGAAGATAAAGGCCTTACTGTACATTTTGTTGAAAATTTGAACCATTAAAATGGGCTGACAGAAAATCAAAGACTCATAATGTGGACTGTTGTGAGAAAAAAAAAACAAAAAACATAGCGAATAATTAAATGCAATGGGCAAAAATGAAGGCTTTTTTTGACATAAAATTTAGGGAAAAACGAATCTGTTGTGCATGTCCAAGAATAAAGAGCAAAGGAAGAGAGGCAAAAGGAGAAATCTGTGTCATGTCCTGCTGAACATGGTTGTAAGTTTGACCTCTACACAAGTGAGAATGGTTAAAATTAGAGCAAGTGCTTTCTTGATTTCCATGAGCATATTCTTTCAAAAATTAGTATGTCCTT